>SNQJ01S0191873.1:0-11000 GCA_010110895.2 Picea sitchensis
AAGTCCTAAGTGACCATTGGTATTTTGACTTGGTGAACATATTAAGGTGACCGTTGGAGGGGAAAACCTAGTTTCCAAAATGTCGCAATTGTGACATACCTTTTCACAAACATGGCAAGAGAGACGTTCCATGTAGAAAACGTGGCAAGAGAGACGTTCCAGTGGAAAACATGGCAAGAGTGACGTTAACGTGGTAAGAGCGACGTTAACGTGGCAATTGTGACATACATCTTCACAAACGTGGCAAGAGAGACGTTCCAGTGGAAAACGTGGCAAGAGCGACATTCCAGTGGAAAACGTGGAAAGAGTGATGTTAATGTGGCAAGACCGACGTTAATGTGGCAAGAGAGACGTCAACGTGGAAAGAGCGACGTTATCGGGCAACATGATTTATTTTTTTTATAAATTTCCTCTATTTTGCGACAATATGGACAATTTTGTCCATAACGCCGCAAATAAAACGTCATAATTTTTACAATATGTAGTAGTGCCTCAACATCTCTCGAGAGACGATCGATGGTGTATATGATACCAAGCTAAGAACTACCTTATCGTCAGTGATATTGTGTATCTCCGAGGAGTATATAGTATATTTTTTCATTGTTTGGTTCATGAATAATATGAGTCTATTCTACACGTATGCCACATTGGGGCTTGCAGTGGTCATCTATCCGGGCTTGCGACAACCCATAAAATTTTGCGAGATGGTTATTTTTGGCTTTCTGTTTTTAAATATTGTGTCAAAGTGGTTAAGAAGTGTCACCCCTTCCAGGTGTTCACTCAAAAAATGATCTCTCATCCAACCCCTCTCCATCCATTTGTTACCGTGAGTCCCTTCACCAAGTGGGGGGTGGATTTTGTGAATTGCAACCCAACTTCGGCTGGGGAGCATCAACACATTATCGTGGCCATAGATTACTTTACTAAGTGTATCGAGGCCATGCTTACAATTAAATCCTATGGTAAGATTGCTTATTTCTTCATGTTCAATCAAATTATAGCTAGGTTTGAAACCCCGAGTGAGATTTTCATTGATCATGGAAGTCACTTTCATAATTAAATGATGAAATAATTATCATAAAAACCGGATTTTATACATGGTCATTCTTCCCCTTACTACCCGCAGGAAAATATACAAGTAGAGGTCGTGAACAAGTCTCTCAAGACCATTTTGTATAAAATTGTCAGATAGAGAAAATCTAACTGGCATATCATGCTTTATCCAACACTTTGGGCTTATCGAAACTTAGTTAATACTTCCACCGACATTTCTACTTTCTAGTTAGTGCACAGTGTGGATTTGATCCTACCTATTGAATGCAAAATCCCTTCTCTTATATTGGAATTTTCACTCCTACCTGACACTTCTGATCTCAAACAATGCCGCATACACCTAGAGAGTCTAGATGAGCAACGTCGAGATACCTCCATGTCTATCGAAGCAAATAGAAGATGTGTCAAGGTCCAATATGATAATTCTATATGGCCTCAGCAGTATGTTGAGGGTTACTTTCTCCTTATGTATGACCAAGCCAAATAAACACTTGGGGAAGGAAATTTCAAACCCATGTGGCACTGTCCCTATATCATGCGACATGTCTTAGAAAACAAAGACTGTGAATTAGAATATTATGAAGGGAACATGTTGGCTAAGCCCACGAATGGGCTCTATTTGAAAATATATTACTATTGATCCCCAAGCTTGGGTGTAACGTTTTGTATACTAATGTATTTTAATGTATATATCTTTTCCCTCTTTTTTATCTTGAGCTTTCTTATCGCATTTTCCCTTGGTTGGAAGATGTCAACGGAATCTTCGTTCTACTTAGGATTCGTAGATGGGGCCAGTCGTCATACAAGAAAATTGGCTTCCAGTGCTTAGGTTGTGTACTCACCCAAGGGTTGTTGGTGTCTTCAGGTGGCATTTTCCTAGGGTCATCCACAAATAATGTGGTCGAATATAGCGTCATTATATAACTTTTGTGAGATGCCATTTCACATGGTCTTCACTCTTTAAAATTTCAACTGGAATCCCAGTTAGTAGTATGTCAGTTGAATGATAGTTACCATGTGTGTGACCCTACTCTACTATGATGATTATTATGAGTACGACTTTTGGAATGCCATTTTTATTTTATTACTTATCATCACATACCTAGAAGTTCTAATTATGTATCTGATGCATATGCTAATTTTGTTTTAGATTGGCATTTTTCACATAACTAAAGAAAATAAAACACTTTCATCAATGTACACATTGTAATATAAGTAAATCTGAAGATCAATGTTTTTATATATTTCATCTCTCCAAAAACATATGATGTTATAGTACAAAATTGGGGCTGACACCCTCAAAATACATATACGGTCGATCATTCAATAATCACAAAATCTACGCATGTGGTGTCGGATGTGTGTCACGATAGCATACTATGGAATTTTTGAGATGCCAAAAGAGTCATAAACAAGCATGATCCACACCTACAACATACCGTTTCATTGCCTCCGACAGATCCTCTACCCAAACCACAGGAATCCTCTGCATCAAACACGATAGGTTTCCTTGAACGTTTTGAAGCACTCTATCTGTGTCCCCTCCTATTGGCGCATCCCCCCAGTGCGGTCGTCGGTGTTGTGGAAGTTCGTCCGAATGTCGTGGACCCACGTATGCATCACATACATTTTTAGTTAGTACTTGACATCATCCAAAATTATTTTTGTTTTCTTATACAAAAATACAAAAAAAATAAATATTCAAAACATTTGGCATACCTATGTCTCTATAGGCATAACATGGTGGTAACGGCATGTCCAATTTATTCTGAAGTCAATCCCTACATAAGGATATTCCTCCAGAGCCATCACTTTTTGAATCCACCAGAAGAAAAACTCATCATTGTAGGGTGTTGGCACCCTACCACCTCCCTGTCGCCTCATCACCTTTGTCCACCATGCCATGGATGGATCACAAGGTCCATGCAGAACAATATCAAATATAGGGCCCAAGCTTGGAGCCCGCTTGAAGAAAAAACTACACAGGATAGATGTGAACCCAAATTTCTTCTTTCTACCCAGTTTGTATTTTGTCAGCTGGCTCTTCATGTTGGTCAGTAGTGAGGTGCACCAGTCGTAAATCGTGGGTCATAAGAACTCCACTAAATAGAAAATAAGTGGCCTCAATGCCTGGTGAAAAGAGGTCGACCTTGTGTTTTGTGTCAACACTAGGATAACAATCTTGAGACTCAGATTGTTGATCGCTCTGATCAGGAGTTGGATGCCTACCTTCTCAGTCCCTACAATGCAATGAGTGGCTATGTAATCCTTTATGTTCATGCCACTCCCAGCTCCCCGAGCTTTGAGTTTTACCACCTCACCTCGACATGACAATCCTATCAATAAGTATATGTCCTTAAATTCGATCCTCAATGGTTGTCCATAAATTTTCAAGGTCTCAGTATCTAGATCCCAGTAGTTTACTAGCAGCTGAAGCAGTCTCACTTGATTCCTCATACCTTTGAGATCCCAAAAATTGTATAGCCCGCATCTTTTTAATGTCATCTAGGCTCCTGCATCTCTCTCCAATACAACATACACCTTTGTGCCCTCTTCCTCTCCACTCTAGAACCATCCCGCAAGATTCAAACCATTTTTTGAGTTAGTTGTTGGACATATTGTCAATGATATGTTGTCATTGATGTCAGTAGTCTATGTCACTGTGATATGATGATAAGTTGTTATGATGAATTTTCATTGTTGATTTATTATTGATGAAATTGTCATTGATGCCAACAATATAACAGTTAGTAGAAAATGCCAAAAAAGTATGCAGAGAATGAAAATATCACACAGTATGCAGAGATCAAAGATTAGAAGGAAACTCACATTGAAAGTATGCAAAGAATGAAAATGTCAGACAATATGCAGAGATCAAAACTCATAAGGAAAAGTGCATTGAAGAAACACGATCATATCAAGTCCTAACCATTGGATTCTCAAGCACCATATCAAGTGTAGGGATTGATTGCGGAGTGAGAAGGGAGAATTAAACAATGTGTTGTTTCCAATCCCACAATTAGTCTATATTCGTTAGATCTCATCAACTCAAATATCAATGACTATGGTTGATCCAACAAACAATCATATTAAGTCATGATTGTTGGATACATAAGCGCCAGATCAAGGGCAGTGATTGATGGTGGAGTGCGAAGGGAGAATTAAACTATACATTATTTCCAATCCCACAATTATTCTAGATCGTTAGATCTGATCGATTCAAAGATCAATGACTACGGTTGACTCACCAACAATCACACAACTTCAATTGTGGATTTTGGGTGACGAATTAAACCACTCACAAGTTACGGTTCCGCAATCCACATCGACCGTTGGATCAAGTTAAGTGGAAGGATAGGATAAGTAAATATGAAGACCATTTGATACAAAGTCTCGAAGTAAATCAGGACCATCTGATCTATTCATAGCACACCAAGGTAGCAGTTGTCAACTTCGGCGTTGACCACTTCAGGAGAAACGGGTTGAGAACAAGTAATATCATCTGAATGTCTAAGTACCGAAGAAAACATGAATCGTCTGATATAAATAACACTTTGGGAGATATCAGGACCATCAGATCATGTTTAGTGGAAGGATGAAGTAAGCCACAATTGTCCCGAAATAGACGTAAGCCGTCTGATCTGAGGAAAAAATTCGGAAGATATCCTGACCATCAGATTGAGGAAAGTATAAGGATAGGATAAGAAAGGCCAAAGGATCAAAATCCTGAATAACTGAACTCTCAACGGTCATTGGATCGTGTTAATCCTTTTCAGGTTAAGGAATGACCATTGGATGAAGTCAAGTTACTCGAGGTTTACACTTCAGGGAATCTCACTTCAGGAGAACTGGGAAGTGGAGAAATCAAATTACCCGAAGTCTCAAAAGCCAAAGTTCTGAGGTCATGAGGATAAGACACGTAAAACTCACATTGATATCCCACGTCATCAACAGAGACATCAGCAAGGACACACAGTGTAATTAGAGGATGAGAAGTTTCAAGGTCCCATAGGTACTTTAAGCATACGTAAGACGCAAATCTAGGTGACACGTGGTATCCACTCAAGAAGTTCCATGTCAACAAGTGACATCAGCAAGTTACGTCACTTCGGGAGTTTCACCACTAGAAAATGACCTAAGTCCCGAAATCCCGAAGTTCGAAGTCCCGAAGTGGACATGAGTCATCTGATATGAAGAACACTTTGGGAGCATTCTCAACCATTGAATATTATGGACACATGTTTGTTATTCGAGAGATTTGTAAAGAGGTTGGAAGTCGCGAATGACGAAAGTACCGAATTACCGACAATCATCCATCTCATCAATAGATTAAAACGTGACCGTTTAATATGATAAGTGATCAAGCACTCACTTGGCCTAGCACCTGGTCACCACCTGTGGTTGTATGGAATAAAGAAACAAAGGGAAAAAGAACGGGCATTGCTTAAATTAATAAGCCTGTGGTTTTGCTCATATGGTCATATGTAAATGGTTTGAAGGAAGTGCCTCATAAATATTTAATTCCACAAAGAGTTAACACTAGAATAATACAAAGAATTGATAAAAGATCAAAATATGATATGTTGGTGAACTGAGAAAACAACAAAAGCATGAGTACGATATAATGATTCGATCCATGTTCGTGATCAATTCATGAAGACAAAATAAACGACACACAATCATGATTAAAAGAGAGTTAATTCATGAGAAATATGAATAAAGGATAAAAGGAAAAATGATATTAATTAAAGATTAATATTATCATTTAAATGAAAAGGTACAATGGTTCAAATATCAAAATACAAAATGATTCAAATTCATACCAGTTGAAAGAGTATATAAACAAGAAGGAATGGTGAGAATATGTGTAGTTGTATTTGTTGAAGTATATATATTTTTATATAATGGATTGAATGATAGTTCATTCTATCAGGTTGGTGCATGTTTGAAAGTTGTGTCTTGTATGAGGCTTGGATTCCTCACATCTCAGTTGGATATGAGATCAACAAGATGGGAACTGTTATGAGGGTTGGATTCATCATTTCTCAGTTGGATCTGAGAACTACAAGTTGGGTCTTGTAACAGAGACTTGGGTTTCTCATAATTCTTTGAAGATGTAATTCAAAGATTGATCTTATGTATTCATTCAAGTTAAACAAATAAATAAAGTATTCATTATTTTATATATTTATTGATAAAAGGAAATAAATATATGTTGTTCAGTTAATTTATGAAAAGTGGAAAATTGTCCAAATTTTTGTGACACTGATTCACACCCCCCCTCTCAGTGTCAAGTATCCATTTCAACATTAGTAACATTTTAAAAACCTTATCCACGGACATGTATGTGAGCTACAGTTTACAAAGTTGCATATATGGATGCTTATATGCCAGTTGTTTCGTAAAAAATCACGTATAGGTATGTGTATACACGACCCAATGATCTATAGCCCACATATACAATAATTTCTAAGTTGTGCCTTAAAATGATAAAAAAAAGGAGACATAATTGAAAATTTTAATCCACTAGAAATAAAGAGAGGAGAAATATGAAGTACCTGGTACAGATGGTTGTTGATTCCATCGCTCATAGCTACCGTAATCAGCAGTTGAAATTCAGAGGAAATTTGGTCCAAAATGCACTATTTGGGTAAAAAATACAAAGGGTATAGTAAAATTTGTTTTTTCTACTATTTATAGAAAAAAATTACCCACTTTTCATAGTTGTTTCTAATATTTTGGCCTAATGGACTAATACGGTGGTGGATGGAGCTAGTTTTGGTGGTTGTATCCAGGGATTCTTGTGGTTTTTAGCGCCATCTCACTCGTTCGTAAATTTGGACATGTATTTCCATCAACCAACATATAGGATAGGTCATCAATCCATTATGCACATTTTCATCATCATATGACTGCAACTCATATGCCTTAGGGAAGAACCCATTTTGTAGCGATACAAAACCTTCTTTCTGCAACTAGAAGTGTCGTTATTAAATGGTAGAGACTTACCAAACATGGGTACCCTAGTTATATCCTTTGCGTCATTCGGTGCCCATGAAGGGATTTGTGTCCATAGGACTGAGAGTATCTTATAGTTAATACATGAATTTATAGTTGAACCTCATTTCTTACTCATAAGAATGGTTACCTATACCTAGCAGTACTCCCAATGAGTCCAGTTTAAGCTTTTTTTCGACTCTCTCAGAAAGCAAAAAGATTGTCGAGTGAACTTGTCTCTTTCACACTCATAAATTGGATTTGAAAGGACATCTATATGGTGTAAGTTTACCTCTTTTTCAAACCGAGTAGAATAAATTCATGAAAAAGGACATTTTTGGCATTAAGTTGTAATTGTATCTCATTCTCTTGCTTGCAGTATTGATCCTATTTCCAGTTCTCTCTTTCTCATTATAATCCTATCCCCTCAACAATTTTCATAATCATCCAAGAAGAGCCTTGTTTATATCCTTTACAGCTTGACACCCTATACCTAAGAGGAAACATTCCCCCGATTGTTTATCTCCTGCATGCACCTCCTTGCATTGAGCATAGGTATGTTCCACTACTAGAACTAGTTTCTTACATGCAAAACTCATTTCCTCCTCTGTATCATAGTATTCATTTGACTATTAAAAAAAACAAAAAGACAGGTGAGAAAAGAATATTATATTATATTGGCAGAAGTCGTGTCACCTTTGAATAGAGCACAAAAATTTTGAGTCCACGTGTCATCAAAATTTTGGGTTTAGCATGACCTTAGGAAGTTGATCTCGATACTTAGAGTTTAATCCCCTGACTGATTACTTTTCTAGTCCCTATGGAGAGTTTGATTGGTGCCTCCTTCATCATAGAGTTTCATCATTAAGTCTATGCTTCCTGAGTCTTCCATATGTCACATGCTCTTGTTCAAAGGATGTATATCAACCTATGTCGGCCATTCCTTGGAAATATTTACTTTGCATGTTGGCCATTCCTCAGACCTCTTTACTTTGCATGTTGGCCATACCCTCAGTGTGTCTTAGAATTACATGAATTTGTAGTCCTATCGTGCACCCTGGTCCTAGTTTTATCATTGGTAGTTAACCTTGAACCCAATAGTCGACATTTCATCATTGGTCGCTGACTGGGGGGCTTCCCTTGTGTTCGATGGCAAGAAATATATTCACACATTCAGATTCATGTAGTGTCTTGGATGCCATTATCCTTATTGGTGGTTTCCTCTCCTTTTTCAACAATTTTCCTTATTTTTTTCTATTCAAAGGGTCTTTTTATTGTATTGCTTGCATCTAGCACACGTGAAAGATGCACCAGGTCGTTGGTTCATGAACATGTTCTTCATATGATTTCCTCCAAATCATCAAGCTAATGCTTTGTACCTTGTGTTAAATTATGAGATATTCCTCAATGATATCCTTTCATTCAGTCTCCTTCCATCAAATTCAACCCATCTATTCTGAAAACGAGACCTAAAGTCTTATGAGTACCTAGAGGCTTGTAGTCATTAGTCACAGGTTCTCCTACCATCGACAGTTGGGAATACATCAATGTCTCTTGATCAATGGATTCTTCAAGTGTTTTACCTAGACACCTTTATTCACACTTGTAAGAATGTACTCGATGCCTTGATACCTACTTTCATTATCGGTAGGATGACTCGTGTTTGTTAACGATATACCTTAATGACCGGTAATCAAATGAAGTCTCATTGTGTTCAACCTCAACTCCTTTATTCACATGATGTGTACTTGCACCTTTGGTGGATCATGTAGAAGACTTGAAGACATCAATTTATAGTTGCATATCTCCTGAGCTATTGTTATCTTTCATTGGACTAATACCTATGTGATTTCAGTGATCATGGGGGATTAGATTGTACTCCATTGTATACAGATATCTTCAAATTGATTTTGAGACTGGTTTTACTGGGCCTTGTTTGTGACTATGATATCCTTTGTAATATAGACACCTTTGTATTGCCTATTCATGGCCATGAACAAATGCTTGGTATATTTTAACATGGATCTGCAGTGTAATTCAAATTGGCACCCATGTGCCCAAAGTCAATACATAATGTAATATTCTCATGAGATACTAGTTCTTCCAAATGAGTCTCCATTACTCCACTTCCTAGTATTATAATGTATTTTGGCCATTGTAGATACTCCAATGATCTCACACATTAGAGGGTATCTGTTATAGTAAGATTTTCCTCACCCAATGCAAATTTGCTCAGAAGGCATTTTTCCATTTCCCTATGCAAACTTGAAGTCCCTTTTTGCAAATCCATGATATAAAACAATATTTTTCAACATATACACACCCTAACTATTATACAACATTCATATACGAAGGTTGCACCATTACAACCCGTGTACATCGGGTTTTGTGCCCAAAATTATAAAATAGTGTTGGGTTTCCATGTCACGTCATAGGATCCATGATCCTTGACGTTCCATATACCGGAAATGTTCCAAATTGACCCTTCAGTTCCATTTTAAGGCTAAAAATGAGCCATATCTAAGCTATGGAAAAGAGAAGAAGAAATCAAATTTGAGAGCAAAGTTACTCTGGAGAAATTATTCACTTCATATTGATTTTGCATCCCTTTGTCCTTTTAACTCTGAACACATTGTTCATCCCCCAAGTTCTTCCCTACTTCATTGAGAACCTCATTGTCTCTCTTATATGAGCTTTCCTTTGGTGGAGGATTGAATTGGTGGAGGCCCAACTGGAAGGTACTTAGTTTCTCAGTTTCGAACTGTGCCAACATGGAAGTTTGTAATTCATTCACTTCTGTTGATTACATTTTTATAGAAATACTCTTTTCTCGTCTAATTAATGTCTTACAGATATTTGAGTTATTATTCCATGGGCATATTTGTTATGAGTATTGATGGACTATGTTATTGAATGTGCTAACGTTATATATTATCACCATATGCTTTTGTTTCTTGGTTTTTGAGGACACGTTGCAGGTGTATCGCTTTGAGTTGAGTGCTCAACGGTGGACTTCATTGAACGTCTGGACGAGGTAGGCTCCTTATCTTGTCTAGTTATCATATTTTTTTTATATAGCATACCTGGGATTAGAGTTGATTTCTACAGTCATTTTCGTCTGTTGTGGTTTACCCCATGCCATAGAGAGATTTTCCTCGTAACACATAAACAAGGAAATGAAGATCTTGAAGGGAAATCAATAAGGAACCATGAAGAATAAAATGGTTCTATGGTTGGTATAGGATGGAAAGGAGACGTTACCCGAAAAAGAATCCATCTCAATTGGAAAAGAGCCATGGGTGACATTATAGGAGATTGGAGGTATCGTTGGAATCTATGATGGCAAGTAAAAGCAGTGTCAACTACTTCCAGTTACTCTCTAAGAAGATGGAAGAGAAGGCATTTAGTAGCATTGAAACATGCTAGAAATTGACTAAGAATTCAAGATGAGACCAAAATGGATTAAGAAAATAGAAGGGAAGGTGAAAGAAACCACTACTACTATAGTGTTCAATTAAGGAAAGGATGACGCAATATTATTCCGAAAAGTAAATGGATATTGAAGATTCAAATGCTATAGAACAACATGATTGGAAATATAATTGAGTCAGGTATGAGTTGGGTCATATGGATCCAAGAAATATATGAATTTTGAATATTAATATCAACATAGTACAGGGCTGAAAATTGTAAAGTGACCAAGATTGGTTGGATTGGAAAAGTGCTCAGGACAGAATCAATCATGTGTAATGATTTTAGCAAACTTACAAAAGGGTACAAGAAATTCAGTGGGACTAGAGGACAACCAAGAAAAACAAGGAGAGTGGTACATGAAGAAAGAGGTTGTTGAAACTTCTGTAGTACCAATTATGTTATGGTTGTTGGAAAACCATACATAACACAAGAAATTGGAATGCAAATGCATTTATGAGAATGCTAAGGATGCATTC
>SNQJ01S0191874.1:0-15927 GCA_010110895.2 Picea sitchensis
GGAGGAACCTCTCAGTGTAATAGCTCATTGGAATCGGAAGGAGCAACACTACAGGATGGGATGGCTAGAAGTGACTTTCAATGGCCAGGGAAGCCACAAGGAATGATACAGAGCTTTTCAAAGGTAAAAAGGTTAATTAATTAATTAAAGTGATTTAATTAATTAATTAAATATTAATAAAATGAAAATCACTTTGGAGGGACAAGGCGAGCCAAAAGTATAAAGGAAAGGCAAGGGCCTCTTCTTATGCATTCATGTATGATCTTATTTTGATATCTGGCTTTAGCTAGTGAGCCCATCTCTTGGGGGTTTTGAGGGTTTTGGCTTAACAAACCCTAGAGGACGATTCGGTGGTGAAAGATTCCACCTAACTTTTCCCAATCTTGGTCTCGGAGATGCAATACTCTCCCACACCATTCTAGTTCCAGATCTACTCAGTTGCAGGGGGATTCTACATCAGTTTCATGTGCAGATAGAGAGAGGGCGCACCAGTTGAGGGTTTCCAGCAGGTGGGGCGCACCATCCTTGGAGAAAAATCCGTTGTAGGAGATTGGCAGGGTTTATGGAGATTCCATCACTTGGGTTCTTCTTGCAGGGTCTTCACCATCATTCTTAGTGCTTTCTGAGAGAGTTTCATGGTTTAAATTATTTCCTAGAGCAGTGGGACGAATTGAAGAGAAGGAGGGCATTTCTGAGATTCAAATCTAGTTAGTTTGGAGGGGTTACACTTCAGAACTGACCCTGAGACTTCACCTAGTGACTTGCAGTGTCCCAATCTATATTTCTGGAGAGTTTCAGGGCATTTGGAGGCCTCCTTCAGCAGGGTCGAATTATCTAGGGCTTTAGTCATCCAGTGGGGCGCACCATTCAGTGGAGGATTTCAGATCTACAGAGTTTGAGAGTGGATTTGGAGATTTGGACATCTGGGTTGTCCTTACAGCTGCCCAATCTATTAGTTGGCATATTTCTTAGGGTGATTGGACACCTTTGGCAGCAGGGCTGAAATATTGAGGAGCTTCAGCACTGCAGCAGGGCATGGCATCTTCCAGCTTGAGGGGTTTGGCACTTGGCATTGGTCTTCATATCTTATCCAGCCTTTGAAGGCTTATTTTGTATTTTCGAGAGCATTTTGTAGCATCTCTATTTTCTATCTTCTTGGCCATCTGTTGAGCATTCCAGATCGGCATCTTCATTGTAGCAGGGTTCTCTATATTATGAATTAAGCAATTTGAGATGTTTTGGCTTGTCTATCATATTGCATATGGCTGAGGTATGTTCCATGGTTGTCTCTTCTTGTTATTTGTTGCATACACACATATAAACACATCAATAAACCCTAAGGACGAAATCAATGGCCATTCAGCAAGTAAACCCATCTAAACAAGTAGGACAACAAAGTGTTTGACGAAATACCACAACCAGTAAAATTTTTAAAAAGACACCAAAACAATGATGATCCTTGCATAATGGCTTGGGATCATTATAGTTAGCCTTACAAGCCCTTGAGATAACCTGCAACTATTGAAGCAAACCATGAGATAGGAGAAAATGTGAGTGAAATAGACAAATAACATAAATTAATTTATATCATCAACTATTCAACTCACTTAGATCAGCAACTACACTATTGCAAAACCTACCCAAGCAAACTAATTACTTAGGAAATCTACTCAATATCTCATAACATGCTCAAATAAACAATATCACCTCAAATCAATGGAAGCACCAAGACAAATCTTTGTTACTCCAATGTCCTCCAAAGCCTTTTTCATTAACCAAGTAGGAAGTTGCAACAACTAATTGCCACAAGTTTCTTTCCAAAAAGAGAGCAAGAGACACTGAAAACAAGATGGAAAGATGAAATGAGCGAGGAGAAAATTTGGTAGCATAACAATAGCTCAAGAGATGGTGAAGAAATCAGGGTGAGAGGGCCTTCATTTATAGTTGGAGAGGCAAAGTGACACCTTCTATAAAAGTACAAATTGCACGATAACATGCCCCTTTACATTTTAAATTCAAATTTAATTTTAAAAATTGCACATAAGAAACCCTAAAGATGACGTCATCGCTTTCTAGGGTGACGTTTTGGCATTTTTAGCAAGTCGTTGAGAAAATGGAAGAGGTCGTTGGGCCTCCCAAGGCTCCTTCTTCATGCGCTAGGCTCAATTTTGTCATGCAAAGGGTCTTCTTCCTCCAAAAATGCCAAGTGTCCATCTTCACCACCAAAATCCTAGCCTTAGGGTGACATCAAGCCCTCCAAGTGTGACGTTTTAGCCTCAAAAAGAAAAACGTTGGGCTAGTAAAGGGCTAGGATAGATCCTCCAAGGTGCCTCTCAAGCCTTCAAAGGCTACCATCATCATTCGATGTGCGGGCCATGGTATCCAACCTGTGGGCTTCAAGCCCCAAGAAAGCCCAAGCTAGGCTTGTTCATCCAAAACTGTCCACCAAGCAAGGTCCTGCAAAGACAATGAATACGCCCTCCAAAGATCTCAAGTCAAATGCATCATGATAAGTAAATCAAGTTAATAAAAGAACCATATAAGCATGTGCATCAAAAACCACCTCATCAAACTAAGCAAGTGCTCAAAGACATTATGCAATTTACCAAATTTAGGTATGGGAGGGTTGACAAGGTGACCTATTGGGTGGATCATTCCTCAAGTCAAGGAGTGTTTCCTAGTTGAATCCTTCTCTAAGTCGTGGGGAAGATGATGTGGATGGGGGGAAAGCTTTTGGGCATGGGGTTCATGACATACAAGGGATCGTAGTGTCTCATTTATGGGTGCCTTTGTAGAGGGTGTGTTGAACCTTAATTTTCAATGCATCCTTTTTCCAAGCCCATTTATTGCCATTAGTTAATTAATGTCCAAACATTGGGTACTCCCTATTGGGTAACAATTAGCTTGGGGGGAAGTAACACAATTTCACTTGAAGGGAGAGGTACACAGAGTGCCATAGGGGTAAAGTCTAGCTTGTAACGCACTTCTGTAGATCCTGTTGACCTCCTATTCAACTAAGGGGTCAACTCCATGTACCATGAAGATATGCATCAACAGATGCAAACATGTCAAAGACTATTTGGTTCTATTGGGCAATTTATGCCTCCAGCACACATTTTTGTAAACGGAATTTCCGCACCCCTGCGTGGGTTAATAATGTAATAGGTCTGCATGGGTCATAGTTAGGTCAATTACTTTGGGATTTATTCATTAGGAGAGTTCCTTTCACTGAGGGTTTTTTATCCTCGGGTTATTAATTTGGTTTTTCAGCCTTATTAATTTCCCTTGAGTTTTTCCCTCCCACCAGCAATAATTCCTCCAAAGTGGTGAAAGGCGTTCTAATGGAGTTATCCTCTGGTAGCTAGTATTTAGGAATGATGTAAATGACCATGTATGACATCTTATAAAGTTTTGTGGAATTTCGTCGAGTCTATTGACCACCTATTCAACTAGGGGGTCAACTCCATGTACTATGAAGATATGCATCATCAGATGCTACCAAGTCAGGGACTATTTGGTTCTACAGGGCAATTTTTGTCTCAAGAACGTATTTTTGTAATCGGAATTTCCGCACCCTTGCGTGGGTTAATAATGTAATAGGTCTGCATGAATCATAGTTAGGTCAGTTACCTTAGGATTTCTTCATTAGGAGATTTCTTTTCACTGAGTGTTTTTTATCCTCAGGTTATTAATTTGGCTTTTCAGCCTTATTAATCTCCCTTGAGTTTTTCAGTCCCACAAATAATTCCTCCAAAGTGGTGAAGGGCGTTCTAATAGATTTATCCTCTGGTAGCTAGTGTTTAGGAATTATGTAAATGACCATGTATGACATCTCAGAAAGTTTGTGGAATTCCGTAGAGTCTAGATAGGTGTTTTTTAATTAATTAAAATTGTCTAAGGTTGGGTAATTTAATTAAATTATTTTTAATTATTTTTGAGCAAATATTGTAAAAACTAGGTCCTTGGGCTTTTGCTAGGGGTATTGGTGCTCAAAAGAAATGGAATGGGACCCCCTACAACCTTGGACCAAGTTTCAGCTCAGTCAGACAACGTTTTCTAGGTGTTTGTCTACCAGGAGTCTCAATCAGTACAACAATTTTAATTGCTAAGTCATGACATAGGAAAAATGTCATTTTTGTAATTTTTGAGCAAATGGATGAAAGTAAAAGTGGAAAATGATGAAAAAGATTTTTCCGAACCTTTCCTAACCTTTTCCAACCCTCACATCACCCCCTCACCTAGCCATTAAGCAAAATTGTCACTTTCCCTAGAGAGGTGTGCCCCCCTTCTAGAAAGTATCCAAAAAGTAAAAAATTAATAAAAAAAATTAATGGGAGACTTATTCTATCCCTTGGTGTACCTCCCTAGACCCTACAACTCATCATTTGACTTGTCAAATCCTTTCCAACTCACTCCAACTCATTGCCACTTCATCCATCCATGCCAAAACCCTAACTTACCAAAACCCTAAAAGTGACTTTTCCTTGATGTGTGACACTTGTAACTCATCTAAGAGGGGTAGCTTTGTCTTCCCAAGTATAAATAGAACCCCTCCCTCACTCATTTCTCACCATCTCTTGAGCTATTGTTATGCTACCATTTTCTTTCCATCTCTCTCTCTCATTTGTCCATCTTGCTCTCACTCCATTTTTTTCTTGAGAGGTTTGGAGCAATTAGTTGTTGCAATCTCTCTCTTTGATTAATAGAAAGGCTTTGGAGGATTTTGGAATAACAAAGATTAGTCTTGCTACTTCCATGCACGTGAGGTGATCTTGTTCCTTGTATTTTCTTGTTTGAGATCTAGAGTTAATATCTAAAGCAAATTAATTTGTTTGGATAGATCATGCAATAGTGTAGTTGTAGATCTACTTGAGTAGGGTAGTAAGTAGTGCAAATTAGTTTGTATTACTGGTTTATCTTGCCTTCTATTTGCTCTCATCTCACATTGGTTCACAAGTTGTAGGTTTGCTTCAAGGGTTTTGTTGGAATAGCCTCAAGCAAGAGTCTACCCTCATAGTTCATTTAAACTTCATAGCTTTTCCCTTCTCATTTTCTGTTCATTTCATATCAGATTTGGTTGGCTAACACTCTTAGATAGGTCACATAAAATCAATATTTTTTCTAAAATTTGTATGTAGGAAATTTCTGTTGATAAACAAGAATTTTCATAACTTTCTTGTGTGTTGTGCAACATTTCCAGCAAACAATAGCTTTTTGGTTTTTGCAGGTTCTTACCAAGTCAAGGGGTTATGCTGCCCATTTCTGGTCACAAAACACACCAAAGGCTCCTCATTTGATTGGGTAACGAAACTCAACCTTTTCCATCTCATTTTAGCATTGTAGCAAGCCCCCAGGAAGTTCCCTTAAGGCTTGTATTCTTGTAATAAATTTTATATTTTTGTAAAGTTGTTAGTGCCTACTCCTTGGGTGAGAGATTGGCAAAGCCAACCCCCCAAAATCGTGAGGCTAGGGTGTACTTTAATTTTTTGCAATTTTTTCATTCTTTTGCCCCACTTGTCATTAGGGCAAGGTTGTGTAGCTAGGATTGCTTTAGTGTTAGTTTAGCTATTTTATTTCCAACCCCCTTTGGCATGAAATAGGAAGGCTTGCCTCCACCTTGTGCCATTGTGAGTGGTTTGTAGCTCTTGCATTTTATTTCAAGTCTTTTTTTTTGTATTTTCTACACCATGGATGTGAAGTTGGCCTAGTCAAACCCCATATATAATATGTCTAGCTTAGTTGTGGATGTCTAATATGCTTATGGTTAAAATTATTTAGAGTAGATCTCACACAACATATGTTAGTTTAAGCCCCTGGAGGCATAGGATTAAATCTTGTGTTTCAATATTTCATTACTTGCAAGCTATTGTCATTTAAGCATTTATCTTTTTAACTTGCAAACACACATGGGCATGTTATGGTGTAAAAGTAGTCTTTATTTCCAGCATTTCCTTCAAAGTTCTATATGTGATTTACATGCAATAGTCTAGTGATATAGAACATCTTTTATGTTGTTGAAAGTTTCGGTTTTGGCCATTTTTGGCACTTTTTGGGCAAGTAAAAGTCACTTAAACACACCCAAACACCTAAAAACACTTAGTCCATAGGCCTAATAACTTACTATATTTAATAGGGCACCTTAACTCACCATCTTTGCCATTTAAAACGGGGTTTGAGGAAGGCAACGAAAGGTGCTAGGTTGGGGACGGTCTCATGGTGCGCGACGTCCCTTCCGGGAATACTCGGATCTTAGGGTTGACCTGTGAGGATAGGGTAGGCCTCGTTGCCTCACTTCTTGAGCATCCAACAACCACTTGGTAATTGGGGGAGGAGAGTTTTGGGTTGACACTTAGCTAGGAGTCACTCATCACTTAATAATTTTTAATCAACTCTTTAATCCACATAAACACTTGGGCATCAATTTGGGTATATCTTTTATGGTTCGCATTTAATTAACACTTGCAAGCACTCTTTCACATTTACATCTATGTGCAAATTTAATTTATGCTTTGTGGATTAATCATCTAAGTAGTCATTTTTGTGTTTTGGGAGCACTTTCTCTTTAAAGCATCTTTCATTTAATTGGTGTTCCTTTTATGGTGTGATCCCTCAAGAAGTTGCGCATCCACTTGGAGGCACTATCTTGTTGGGTCTTGAGTGATTTTGTTGCCATTGATAAGCAGTTCAATAGAGTAAGTGCTATTGTGAGGATGTTTGGCTTGATGTGTTGATGGTATTCATGTTAAAAGTCTCCTTAATTCCTGCACATACAAGCACATGGTTAATTAATCTCTTTGTATTATTTGTATCTATTGTTGGGTATAATCTTGTGGTAGTTTTAGAATATTCATTGTTGTAGCTATTGTATCATCTATTCGTCTTGTATCTAATGGTGGATGTGTATCTAACATTGTTGTAAAGTAATTGTAATCGTTGTTTTCTTTGTATATCTTGTGTAATCTAAACCCCTCAAACTCTAGTTGACCCCATTGCCCAATCTTAGGCACTAGTCTTAGTTGTCCTAGGAAAAGGGCTTTGCTTGTCATAATTGAATTGTTGCACATTGCATTGTTGCCTTTGCATCATAGGCTAGATCTTTCCCCAACCTTCTAATTAATTTAAAACCAACTCCTAGAACATAACGTTAATCACATCTAGTAACTAGGGTCTGCCCCCCTTGGCTTCCCTAGGAATAAGCCTAGACAGAAGAGGTTCAAGTCAAAGTGACAGCATGGGCTTTGAACCTAGGCATTGTGCCTCCAAGGACACACTAAGTGAGCAGGATGTAGCTCACATTTGCAAGTGTGTATAAGGACGACAATAGAGTTTAAATAGGTTTTTTTTAATTAATTAAAATTGCCTAAGGTTGGGTAATTTAATTAATTAATGTTGAGCAAATATTGTAAAAACTAGGTCCTTGGGATTTTGCTAGGGGTATTTGTGCTCAAAAGAAATGGAATGAGACCCCCTACACCCTTGGACTACGTTTCAGCTCAGTCGGACATTTTTTGTTAGGTGTTTGTCCACCAGGAGTCTTAGTCAGTCAAAACAACAATTTTAATTGCTAAGTCATGACATAAGTAAAATGTCATTTTTGTAATTTTTGGGCTAATGGGGTAAAGTAATGATGGAAAAGAGTAAGAGAGATGTTTCCTAACCTAAACTAACCTAGCTTAACCTTTTTACACCCCCTTACCCACTCACTCACTCATACCCTCATGCCCCTAGGGGGATTTGTGCCCCCTCTCCATGCAAAAACGTTTGAATTTTCATTTTAAGGAGTTGTGGGCCCCTCCCTCATGAGGTGTACCCTTCCTAGCCTCCCACGTCACCTCCTAGGTGTGTCTTACCCCTTCCACCTCACATCCAACTCATCCATCCATGTGCAAACCCTAAAGTTGCGCCCTACCTCCTTGAGATCCTCACCTTGCATTGGGTTGTGACACTTGGCATTGATCCAAGAGGGGTCGTTTTGCCTCTAGAGGTATAAATAGAACCCCTCTTTCACTCATTTCTTCACCACATCTTAATCTATTGTTATGCTATTAGATTTTCGCCCCATCTCTCTCTCTCTCTTATTCATCTTGCATCCATTCCACTTTGCTCTTGAGAGTGTTGGAGCAACTTGTTGCTGCAAGCCTCTCATTTTGGATTAATAGAAAGGATTTGGAGGATTTGAAGCAACAAAGAGTAGTCTTGTTACTTCATGCACATTAGGTGATGTTGTATCTTATGCATTTTGTGTAGTATTGAGTAGATTTCTTGAGTAAAGTAGTTTACTTGGGTAGGTTAAGCAATAGTATTGTTGTTGGCCTAAATATGTTGGGTGGCTAGTGATGTAAAGTAGTTTATGTTATTGGCTTATTCAACTTGTTACCTATTCTCGTACCTCACATTGTGTTTCAAGATTGCAGGTTTACATCTAGGGTTTTGTTGGGATAGCCTCGAGGAAGAGTCTACTCTCAAATCCCACCTAAACTCCATTGTTTTTCAGATCTGATTTTCTGCTCATTCATTCCATATTTCAGTTTGCTAACAATCATAGATAGGTCACTTTAAATCAATTTTTATTTGGATATTTGTATGTGAAAAATTTTTGCTTAAAAACAAAAAAAATTCTTGACTTTTGTGTGTTGTGCAGCATTTCCAGCAAGCAATAGCTTGCTGGTTTTTGCAGGTGCTTACCAGGTCTAGGGGTTATGCTGCCCAGTTTCGGTCACACAACACCTCAAAGGCTCCTCTTTTGATTGGGTAACGAAACTCCCCTTTCTCCTACCTTTTTTTAGCATTGTAGCAAGCCCTCGGGAAGTTCCCTCGAGGCTTGCATTCTTGTATCTAGTTTCGTTCATTGTAAAGTTATTTTTGCCTACACCTTGGGTGAGAGATTGGCACGACCAACCCCCCAAAATCGTGAGGCTATGGTGTAGTTTACTATTCAGAAAATTCTTTCATTCTTTTGCCCCACTTGTCATTAGGACAAGGTTGTGTGGCTAGGATTGTTTTAGTGATAGTTAGCTTTTAGATTCCAACCCCCTTTGGCACAAAAAGTGAAGGTTTGCCTCCACCTTGTCCCATTGTGAGTTGTTTGTTGTCTTTTGCTTTCATTTCAAGTATCGTTTTTATGGTTGCCTACACCTTGGATGAGTAGTTGGCAAAGCCAACCCCCAATATAGTATGGCTAGATTAGTTATGTGTTTTTTATATGCTTCTGCTCATGATTAAAATCATCTAGAAGTAGATCTCACACTCACATAACTAGATCTTAGCTTAAGCCCTTGAGGCATAGATTTACTCTCATGCTTTAAGTCTTTTATATTGCAAATTAATCTTCATAGCATCCATCTTAATGCAATGCACACATGGGTAAATGGTGATGGTTTAAATCTTTTTCATATGCAAGTTTTTGTCCTTTTAAGCACTCATTCCTTTTAAGCTTGCAAACATTTGTGCATATGTTAATGGTGTAGAAGTAACTCTTCATTTCAGAAAATCATTATATGTTTTAATATGTTTACATGCTTTAATTTCATGTTTTAGAACACAACTTATGTTGGATTAAAAGTTTCGGTTTTGGCATTATTTCATTGTTTTTAGGCAAGTAAAAGTCATCTAAACACTCTTAAACACCTAAAAATACTTAGTCCATCGGCATAATAACTTACTAGACTTAATAAGACACCTTAATTCACCATCTTCGCCATCTAAAATGGGGTTTGAGGAAGGCAACGGAAAGTGCTAGGCCGGGGACGGTTTCACGATGCACGACGTCCTTTCCGGGAGTACTCGGATCTTAGGGTTGACCTGTGAAGCTAGGGTAGGCCTCGTTGCCTTACTTCTTGAGCATCCATCAGCCATTTGGTAATTGGGGGAGGAAAATTTTGGGTTGACACTTAGCTAGGAGTAACTCAAAATTTAATAATCTTTAAGCAACTCATTAATTCACTAAGCATTTGGACATCTTTTCCTTTATTGGTATATCTAATGGTTATCATCTAAGCAATACTTGCAAGCACTCTTCACTTTTAATCTTACATGCAAGTCTGTTTCTTTTTTCTTTATGGATTAATCACCTAAGTGTCATATTATGTATTTTGGAGCACCTTGTCTTTAAAGCACATCTCATTTGTTAAGTGTTCTTTATGGTGTGATCCCTCAAGAGGTTGTGCATCCCCTTTGGAGGAACTTTCTTGTTGGGTCTTGAGTATTGTGGTTGCCATTGATAAGTAGTCCAATAGAGTAAGTGTTATTGGGGCATTCTTGGCTTGATGTGGTGATGATCTTCATGCTTTGAATTCCTTTAATTCCTGCACATTAAAGCACATGGTTAATTTTTCTCTTTGTATCTTTGTATCTTGTAGCTCTTAGACATTCTTGTTGTAATTGTGTATCTTGTTGTATATCCTTTGTTTATAATTGTTGTAACATCTATCTTTTCATTTTTAGTTGTAAGTATTTGTATCTAACATTGTTGTGGAATAGTTGTACTTTTGTAATCATTTTGTAATCAAACTCCCTCAAACATTAATTGACCCCTTTGCCCAATCTTAGGCACTAGTCTTAGTTGTCTTAAGAAAAGGCTTGCTTGTCATAAGTAAATCATTGCATCTTGCATTGTTGCCTTTGCATCATAGGTTAGTCTTACCCCCCAAACTTGTTACGCCGAAAGGCGTACACCTATTGACAATGGGCAGATTTAATAGGGGTTTAGTGCTTAATAAGTTTTCTATGGACAGGATTAAATATGACTAGAATATTCTTAGTAGTCACACAAAATAAATGGCTGTGATTTCAATCATTAACTTCCTAACTATTATAAAGACATCCGTTTATGTGTTTACTTTTTTACATTTACCTAATCATATTTAAAAATTACTTTGATAGCTAATTGATTGCCAGGTAAGTGATTAATAGAAATTAAAATATTAACACCAGATAAATGAAGCTCAACCATTTATTTGTTAATCAATAATAAAATTTAATATATTCTTTTAAGGATTCTTTTCATCTTATCAACCTTTCGGCGTTGATCAGCCACAATTATGTGGCTGTGCTAGTAACTAATTAAAACCAACTCCTAGAACATAACGTAAACCACATCTAGTAACTAGGGTCTACCCCCCTTGGCTTCCCTAAGAATAAGCCTAGACGGAAGAGGTTCAAGCCAAAGTGACAGCGTGGGCTTTGAACCTAGGCATTGTGCCTCCAAGGACACACTAAGTGAGTTGGACTTTGCTCACGTTTGCAAGTGTGTATAAGGACGACAACAGATCCCTTAACAAGCAGGACATTTATATATATGTATTTTCTCTTGCAAGTCTTTGATCTTTTTAGGAGAGACATTTCATTGTCCTCAAGACCTCTTTGGGCGAGCATCTAGAAGGTTCATAATATGGCTTTTATCTTTTGCTAGCAACATTCCCCTATGGGCCTTCAACCCCTTTTTCCCATGAAATGAGGGACAATCCCTTCTTGGGTTAGTACACCCGAAAATCCCAAAAGATAAGGAGATGAGGGGATGAAGAGTGGAAAGTGACAAGTATGGTCAAGAATGGCACGATGACTTGTCAAGGGGACCTCCCAGTAGGAAACCCATCCCTAAGGGTGACCACCTACTAGGGCGCCATGTCAACCAACAAGGTGAAACATGGCAAAGAGAATAATTTCCAAGCAGACTTTACATAATCAAAAGCAACTTTAAATGCATCAGACTCAAATGCCTCAAATATTGAAATGACACTCACCATAATACTTGGCTTGTGCCTCAAGGAGCAAGACCCAATGTCTTTCGGAAGAAAGCTGATGTGGTGGATACCCTCATGATGAACCTGAGATTTGTGGTGGTGAGGGGGGCCTCTGTCTGTGCAAGTGAATGTTGTCAACCATTTGCCCTTCGGTACTCCATGTCTGCAACATGAGGGCCTCGAGACATCATCTTCTTATTTATCCCTAGGAATTGGGATAACATCACCAATTTTTTGTCTCGTCTTGTTTTTGCTCAATTCTTAATAGTCCAAATGTCTACCACATAAACAACTACCTCAAAGATGGGAAAACAATGGAAGAAGAGAATGACATCACACATACAACTTGCTACAGATTTCTTAGACATTGCCAAAAATTCCAACTTTGTTTAAACACATTTGAAAGTAAAATCTGTCTTAGAAGTCTAAGAATACCCACCTTGTTCCTAGAGAATTTGTCTTAGTTTGCACATTTCGTGAAGTCGTGGGAGGAGCGAAGGCACAATTCAATCTAGCCTTGTTTACACTTTGGTAGCCTCCATTCTCCCTTGCCATATTGGAGCCCCTACCACCACCTGCATCTGAACATACAAACAATTGTATACCTTCTATCTGCAATGCTTTCTATTAACACGAGTATTCTATTTTTTCCCTTTAGTGTTAAGATTAAAGAAATCATATTTGGCTAACAAAGATTCAACACCATAACGCTCACATGCAAAAACACAATTCATACCATATGAGATATAGTGCAGAAGATAGTTTCCTTTGCCAACCCCCCTTCCACCTCAACCTTGATTGGCTGGTTTTAATATAATATCTCCAAAATATCTAGTGTTTGCGTTCTCCTGAAAACACTATATGCAACAATGTATGCTAGATGTCAACTATTTTGCAGTATTAAACTAAGGAGCAATAGAGATTGTTTATCACAGTAGACAACATCTATTAGTTTCTAAATGAGGTTGTTCTTTGGTGCCATGAGTAGTTAAAATGTTCTGAAATTTAAAAAAAAAATGGAAAGTGCAGTTAATTGTTGGAAAGGAAACCAAAAAAAATAAGCATTGCTCACATCCCAGAATACCTCCATCTTCTTTCCCTTGACATCAAAGCTCTTGGATCCGTGCTTTCTCCAAAAGAACCATGGCTTTATATCAACCTTGCACATGTAATGAAAACTCGGGTCATTGACATGGACACTAAGGCATTGGCCCATTAGATTCTTGCACAATGGTTTGATCACAAATTTGTAGGTTTCTAACTTTTTGGTCTGATATAGGCAAGTTATCAGGTTCTGTGTCATTCTACTGCTAGAAGAAGAAGAAGGCCTAGTATTATGTGTGATAAGCAATAACAACAACAACCCTTTCCCTCTAAATAATTTCCAAGCTCAGATATTCCATTCTGCAAAAGGATATGTACGATGGCTCTTCATTTCATAATTATTCCTCCTAATTCCTATAGCAGCAGCCCTTATCTTCTTTCCTATAGCGTCAAATTCTGCCAGTATTTGATCCAATCTGCTACTAACTCTAACATTCATATTCATTTGAAGAAAAAAGTTTCAATTGCCTGTAAAAACCACTTCCATCATGTAGAGAACAATAGAATTGTTCTTCAAACATATCACCCAATTGTTTTGGGATTGTAAACAGCAAGTAAAAGTAGTACAAAACATGCTCTCCAATGAAAATTACCCCTGAACTATTTATGGAATGCAACGCTTTCGATGATAAACAAAGTACCTCCCATGCTAAGAGGATGTATATCAAAAATACCAGGAAGTATCACCCACAATATTCTTGAGGAATTCCCTTTGATGTGCTAGAAAACTAAGGGATGGGGCTTGTTATCGCACAAGTTGTAGGTTGGGCAAAGCCCGGCCCAACTACCAAATGGTGACAACTTTGAGAACACCTACCCACTGTCATCTTAGGTAGGTATTCCCCTCACTTTAGAGATCATAGAATCACCTCGAGGGGGGAATCCCGGTGACCCCAAGGGAAAGAGATGGAAAGTGAAGAGATGAAGGAAGGTTGCCCTATAGGTCAAGATAGAAAATGCAGAAAGGCTTGGGAAAGAGTCTAGGTGGTAGCCAATGGTTTCCAAGAGATAAGAACACCTGCAAACAATGTTGTACCAGCCCGAGACACAAGAACAAGCCGAGCATATATGTATAATGTTAGGTGGACAAGCAAGTTAAGCTTGCTGTCCCTAATTGCAGCAGTAAAAAACAATGTATATCAGCAAGAGAATAAGTATTAAAGCTGCTAAATAACTGTTAAAAGTCCAAGAAACGATGCAAGAGATAAGTTAGATAAACACTAGTGATTCTCAAGAATGATAGCACAAGACTTTAGCAATGAAACAAGGTTGTAATAAAAGGTGTTTGCAGAGATATTTTGCAGCCTTATGGTTGTAGCAAACAAGTTGTTACAACAGTAAATCTAACCACCAAAACTCACAAATAATCCACCCAAAAGTTGCTCTAGGCTAAGTAGATTAATGTGGCAAACTCTTAGCAACTTTTGACAGTTGAAAAACAAGTTACAAATGAAAAAGTGTTAGGGTTTCTGCAGCCCTAATGGCTGTAGATGAAGATTTATAACAGCAGCAAGAAGTACTTAGCTAAAGATGATGCCCTAGTGGCTCAATCAAACATATAGAGCAAAGAATTGATTCCAATTTAGACAACCTTCAAATCACGAAAATTCACGTTAACCAATGCAATATTTTATTTCTCGAATGCAATTATTATTTATACTAGTGCCTTTAGCTATTTGGTTATGGAGTCAAGTAAATAAAGAGCTAAACAATGCTATCACCTTGGGGGTGTAAACCCTCTTACTCCTCAAGGCAAGCAAATGCTAAGCTAGGAGATACTAGGAGGGTGTAAACCCTTTTACTTCTCCCGGTAAAACCTTGTGCAACAAATAACTTCTAGACATAAATGATAGATAATGGTGGGGTTGTAAATCCTTATACTCCCCAAGAAATCTAGCAAATCAAACTTGTAACTAATCAATAAAGCATCAACAAGATAAATCTTTACCTAGTTCAAGAAATGACAAGATAAACCTCATCTTACCAAGATAAATCCACCACAAATGCCAAAGAAAAACTCCAAGAAGGGTAGAGCACTACTTCTTCCACCAATAGCATAAAGAAACCAAGACAAGAGCACAAGAGAGAAGAGGTTGCCCAAGGAGGGCGCAAATTTCAGCCAAGTACTTCTCACAATGGGAGAGTTATGTTATGAAATGAGATTCACATGATCTCTATTTATACAAAATGTTTAAAACATAGTTTGTCCACTTAATTAGGGTAAAACATAAGATAATGGATCAACAACCCTTAACTTACCCATTAAACCAAATAATAATATTTAATTAACACTTTTTTCACCTTAGAAACCCTAAAATAAGATGATGTCACCCCTTTAGGGAGACATTTTGACACTTGGAGCAAGTCGTTGGTGTTGTGGATGGATGGCTAGGCCTCCAAAGGCCACATGTCATTCATCCAAGCCTCTTCCACATGGTTCAAATCCTCCTTCCTTCAAAATGTGCCATGTGTCAATGAGCAACATCTCCATCACCACCAAAACCTAGCCCTACGTGACGTCAAGCCTCCAAAAGTGTAATGTCCCCACTTTGGGACATCAGAGTATTACACAGTGTTATGATGACCAGAGTAGCCAGTTGGAGATTATAGCGAGTACATGAGCTATTGATGGATATTTTGGGGTTCAGCTTGCATCGCTCATCCTATTTCATCATTATGATCCATTCCACACAGATTGGCTCTGGTTTCGTTGCATTCTGACGATTTTCATGATTTTGAGTATTTCAGCTATAGGTTAATTAAATTCACTAAAGAGGGCATTTTGGACACAATACTTGGAGGAACCTCTCAGTGTAATAGCTCATTGGAATTGAGAGGAACAATACTACAAGATAGGATGATGAGAAGTGACTTTCAGTGGCCAGGGAAGCCATAAGGAGAGATAAGGTGTTTTTCAAAGGTAAAAAGGTTAATTAATTAATTAAAGTGATTTAATTAATTAATTAATAATTAATAAAATGAAAGTTACTTTGGAGGGATAAGGTGAGCAGGAATTATAAAGGAGAGGCAAGGGCCTCTATTATCTTATTCATGTATGATTATATTTTGATATCTGGCTTCT
>SNQJ01S0191875.1:6176-17933 GCA_010110895.2 Picea sitchensis
TTATGGCTCTACGAAGTTGAAGGACCCCCATATGATGGCTTGAAGCCCCAAAAGGTCAAAGAAGTCAAAGTGCTTGAAAAGAAGAAATCATTATTTAAATGATAAAGTAAAGTGAAAAAATCAAGAAAGATTATTTAAATGATTAAATGAAGTGACAAAATCAAGAAAGACGATTTAAATGATAAAATGAAGTGACAAAATCAAGAAGGAATATTTAAATGATAAAGTATTGGAGAACTTTCTATTCATGGAAAGTGGTTAACTCTAAAATAAGGAAAATAGGTTAAGTGACCTAGAAATGGGGTAATTCATGGAAAGTGGTTAACCCTAAAATAAGGAAAATAGGTTAAGTGACCCAGAAATGGGTTAAGTAACCTAAAAATGGGTTAAGTGACCTAGAAGATGAAAGTATAAATAAGAAGCTAGGATCTCTTGTAAAATGCACATTTGGTAAGAATCCCTTTTGTGGATCAATGGAGAGATTCTTGTGAATATCTTTTGGAGTATTGATGGAGAGCTTCTTGTGAGAGAATCTTGTTGGTGTGGATCTCTTGAGCATGATTGAAGATCTATTATGAGGAAGAGAGTGAGAGGAGGATCTCATGGACGCATCAAAGTTTCGGCAATGTCGAAGATATTGATGGCAAAATTCTCGGATTCACAGAAAAACCTATTTTCCGATGCCCACGCGGGCTGTCTGTGTATAGGGTGTGTGTACACACGGGCTGTCTGTGTATGGGGTGAGTGTACACGTGGGATGACTGTGTACAAGGAGCGTGGAGTGGATAAAATCATGGATATTTGTGTTTGAGCTGGTGCCAAGCTCTTGGATGATGAGGCAGGTTCCAGATCTGCATTCTATGGCCTCAGATCTATCACTGAGACATTGGTATGGTTACATTATTGTCTTGATGGATATTATTGTTTGATGTGTTGTGAATGCTTAGGGAATTCTTGGTATGGCTTCTATGATGTGGTTCAGTTTGGTTGATTTGGTTGATGGAGTGAGCAACACTCTTGTGATTCAATAGTGACATGATTGCTATGGTATACTAGTTGTTTATACATGATTGAGATAGCATTCATATTGATTTTTTAAGGAGCATGAGCAAGCTATTGGAGAGCTTGGATGTATTGTGACTAGTTGTGGGTTAGTTTGGATAGTGGAAGACATAAGAGAAAGTGATTGCAGGTTGCAGAGGATCCGAGCATGTGAAGAAAATCAAAAACCTATTTTCTCATAATCATACACTTGTTGCATTATACACTGGACGCGTGTACACACGAGATGTAGTGAGTCAGGGCGCGTGCACACGTGGGTTGCACTACTGACAGGTTGTGTACCTATTGACAAATTGATATCTGTTGAGGATTGTTGCCTCATCTCAGTTGGTGCTGAGGGTGTAAGTTGAGTCTTGCATTATAGAGTAGGTGCTCTTACAGAGTTGTACTCTATTTAATTGTTGTTGATAAACCCCAAGGATTGTAGTCCATAATAAAAAGAAAATTGTACATACATCTTGTGTTCTTTGTGTTCATTATGGTGATGACTTGTTGATTATATATTGTTGATATATGTTGTTGATATGTGCTCACATCTAATTGGTTATAAATGACATCAATGAATAATGAATAAATGTTGAATGCTAATTGATGAGATTTTGTGCAAGAGGGAATTTTTGGGAAAAATAGCCCCACACTCATTCACCCCCCCTCTAAGTGTGGTAGGTGTGTCCAACAAACATGAACAAGAATACTCAAAACTTGGTCAAGGGACAACACATTCGTTCTCACAATACTTGTGGCTTCATGTGCCAAAAATGATCAACCATTGGTAGGAAAATCTCTACAACGTTCAACCATTTGTAGGAAAATCTCTACAATGTATGCATGTAACACATCACAAGGCCAACAACATTGCCATGATACCAATAAATGAGCTTCTAAATGATTGACTCAATTGTTTCATCATGATTTTACAACAACTACTCAAAGCGTTGTCTTTCCTTACATGGTTACCTTCATACACCATTCACTACCCTAGTTTTATTGTTGATATCAAAATCATAACAATGTACATTTGACTAATAAACCTTAATTGTTATCTTCAAACCTGAAGTTGTTTAATCCTTCAATCCTAAAAAATGAAGAACTCTAATACATAGTAATATAACCTCCTTATCCATAGCGATTAACTAGGGTTTGGATTCTCTTGAGCTCAATTATTAACCTCTAATTGTTCCAAACAAAACAATTAGAGATTAATGATTTCAATGCTAATTGAATCCAAGTTAAGCTATGACACACTCCAACATGGAATTCATTTAGAAAATATCTCCATTAGCATAAGAAACACACCATTGTGGCCAATGTAGGGAACAAAAATAGTTCCACGATACTCATCTATATAATCACCTTCCTCTCCATCCTTCATATGAGCCACAACATCATAGTTAATGATGCTCCCTCCTTATATTTCTCAAGCATTTCCTATGTTTACTATGTGAAATTAGTATGTGAAAGGATATTGCTCCAATTATAGAACCTCACACATATGGTGTGCCTAGTTCCATCCCATCGTTGATTTAAACAATTACATCAAAAAAAGTGATCAAGATGGAAAGTTCCACGCTAGTGTTCTAATTGCTAATCAATATATATGTTGGACATAATCATGTAGTTCTACCTCCTCCATGCTTCAAACATCAACATGGAGACCAATTATAATCAATATTGCAAACTCTTCAAACACCATATCTATCATCTCTCATGCATGTTACCCCCATTTTGTGGGATAACTAAGGAGATTATGTCTCGAGGCCCTCAGGTTGCAGATATGGAGTGCCGAGAGACTACATGGATAGCAATATCCACTTGCACTGATAGAGACCCTTCTCACCACCACAAAGGTCAGGAATTTCCGATGGAATCCACCACACCAACTAGCTTTCGAGAGGCACTGGGTCTTGCTCCATGAGGTACAAGTCAAGTATTATGGTGAGTGTTATTTCAATATTTGAGGCATTTTGAGTATGTCGTATCTTAGACTGCTTTAGATTTCATGACATATGCTTGGACATTATTCCTTTTTCCCTATTTCACCTTGGTGGTTGACATTGTGACCTAGTAAGTGGTCTTCCTTGAGAATGGGTTTTCTACTAGGAACTCCCTTAAAGGGCCATCATACCATTCCCAACCATAATTACCACTTTAGATCACTAAAACCCCCCATTTCCTTCTCTCTTGGGATTTTAGGGTGTATTGACCCAAGAAGGGGTTGTCCCTCATTCTATGGGAATAAGGGGTTGAAGTCCCAGAGGGATTGTTACTAGTTAAAAAGATAAAAGCCTATATATAAAAATTCCATATGCTTCGCCTAGGGATCCCCCAAGAAAGAAATGAAACACTTATCTGTAGGAAAAGGGGGACCCACAAGAATAAATGATAGAATGCTTAGGGGGTTAGTTGGAGGATAGGATGTCTCATCACGAGTTGACTTATCATGATCATGGGTATCTATCGGTATGACATTACCATCATTTGGTCACCAAGCTAGGGTAATGGATCTTAGTTACATGGTTGAGAGAAAGGGGGTCTCATCATGAGCCATCCTTCTCATTTCCAAAAGGTATTTGTGAGTGACACTGTCATTATTTGGACACCATGCCATGGAAGTGGCCTTTAATGCGCCCATTTAAAACACGAAAGAAACAAAGAATGGCAATAAGATGGGATTGGAAAAAGTGTATTGCAAACTAAGGTGTCACACACCCTCTACAAAGGCACCCATGAATGAGACACTACAACCCCTTGTATGTCATGAACCCCATGCCCAATAAGTCTTGATCCTTAACCACTTCATCCACTTTACATGGATTAAAAATGGATCACTTGGGAAACACTCCTTGACCTAGGGAAAGATCTACCCAATAGGACACTTCGTCAACCCTCCCATATCCAAGCTTGGAAAGTCGCATAATGTCTTTGAGCACTTACTTGTTTGACAAGTTAATCTTTGATGCACATGCTTAGGTTGCTCATTTATTGGTTTTATTTACTCATCATGATATTTTGACTTGATATCCTTGGAGGGCGTGGTTATTTGTCTTTGCAAGACCTAGTTGGTGGATAGTTTTGGAGGAACAAGCCTAGCTTGGGCTTCCATGGGGCTTGAAGCCCATAGGTTGGATGCCAAGGGCTTGCATGCCGGATGAGAGAGACACACCTTTGGAGGCATAGAGGACACCTTGGATGACATGACCTAGCCCTTGCATGCCAAACATTTTTCCTAGGAGAGGAAAAGAGTCATCTTTTGGAGGCACGACATCACTTAGAAGGGCTAGGGTTTGGTGGTGAAGTTATCACTCATTTCCACATGGAAGTTTTGAGGAGAATGAGGCCTTTACCATGAGGATATGGCCTAAATGATTTACATGTGGCCTTTCGAGGCCTAATGATGCTTCTCCAACACCAACGACTTGTTCCTAGTGTCAAAACATCCCTTAAAGGGGTGACGTCACCTTAAGTTAGGGTTTCCTTTTGTGTAAAAGTGAATTGTTTAATATTATTTGTGTAAAGGGGAAATATTAGGGTTGTTGACCCCTAATCTTGTGGTTTAACCTAAAATTATGTGGACAAACTATGTTAGTGACATTTTGTATAAATAGAGATCATAAGATCTCATTTTATATCATAACTCTCCCATTGTGAGAAGTATTCGACCGAAATTTTCGCTATCTTTGGCTATTTTTATCTCTTGTGCTCTTGTGTATGGCTATCGCTTTGGTTATTGGTTGATGGAAATGATGCGCTAGCCTTGGAAGGATCTCCTTTTCTATTGTGGTGGTTTATCTTAGCATTTTCCTTGAATTGGTAAGGATGTTTTGTATTTTATTATCCTTTGTGTTCAAGACAAGGTTATTTTGGTAGTGTTGGGTGGGAATTATAAGGTCATACACCCCCACCTTAGCCTCCATCACTTTATGCTTAAATTTGGTTGGTTTAACAAGGGTTTTCTAAGAGAAGTATAAGTGCATACACCTTCTTATCCTAAAACCTATCTAGGGATACTTGCCTTGGGGAGTAAGAGGATTTGCACCCCCAAGGAGGTAGTACCTCTAGCTCTTTCTTTGCTTGACTCCATTAACCCAATCATTAAAGGCACTAGTCATTACTTGTTGCATTGGAGAAATAAATTGTTGCCTTGGTAAACACAAATTTTTCAAGTTTTGAAGTTGTCTCTTTGGGAAGTTGTTCCTTGAGCCTTTGGATCTCTTGCTTCATTGAGGCATCCCCTTTCAACCATTTAATATTTCTTCTGTTACAAAACTAACCGACAACCATTAGGTCTGCAAAAAAATAATTCTCTAAACCCTCATAACTCATAAACTAACCCTAGGAATTTGATACAATTTTTCCCTAACTCTCTACTAACCCTAGCACACTTATTGAGCTAGTTAGAAGTGGTTTTGAGTGGCTTATTTTTCTTCTATAAATCTTGGTTTGTTACAGCCATAAGGCTGATAAATATCATTGCGGTAAGCTTTTGTTTTCAGCCTTGCTTTTGTGCTAGAATATTTCCTTATCATTGTTGAGTTAAGATAGCTTTCACTAGCTTGTCTCTTGTTTATTTTATCATATTCTTAGCACTTGTACTGCATCCCTTACTATATTTTATGAACTGATATATAACATTTGTTTTTTCTACAATTAGGGTCATCAATCTTAACTTACTTTTCCAACTAACATATTACAAGTATCCTTGGTTTTCATTGTGTCTCGAGCAGGTACTTTACTCTCAACAGGTCACTCAACTCTTTTGGAAACCTTAATCCTTCCCAAGACTCTTTTCCAAGCTCTTCGTACCACTTAGAATTGACCTCTAGGTACATCCATTCATACTTATCATTTTCCATCTCAAACCCCCCTAGGGTCACCGAGATTCCCCCCTTGAGATGAATACATCACCTCTAAAGTGACGGGAACACTTGCCTAAGGTGAAAATGGGTAGGTTCTCTCTAAGTTGTCGCCAATTAGTGGTTGGGTCAGGATTTTCCCAACCTACAACTTGTGCTATAACAATGCATATTCAAGCAACCTACTTAACACCACCTTTTTTATTCCCCACAAATATCTTCTAGAGAAAGGCCTTAGGATGTAAACCATTGTATCTAGTCACATAGCAACAAGAAAAGAAACCAATCAACATCCATGACATGTGAGAAATATATTTTCAACTTTAGATAACATATCTAAAAAATAATATAAGCTCTACACTCAATATCAACAAATCTAACAACTCTATGTTTCTTATAAGTAATAAAAATTCTCAATCTCTTAGCAAATAAAAAAACCTTATACTATGATGCAAAATTTTCCAAAAAATGAAATTCTCATTAGTAATGACAATACATCCTCTTTTTACTTTCAAAAGATCCACTTCTCTTGCTTTAATATCAATAAAAAACACCTAGGTCTCTCTTGTGAGAGAGCCTAGGCCTATCAAGATATGATACTTGATATTTCTGTTCATAGTTCAACACATACGTATATGAGTTGATTCACATTGAGTATGTTTACAACTCTCGGTTTGATATGCTACAAGTATCTTTGTTGTAAACATTGATGCCCAATTGCAAACCAATTCGAACAAGCTCACTAAAGGAAGCATTTCCATATACCATGATCTTTGAGAAAGGTGATTGTTAACATGTTATATGGAAATGCTCTTGTAGGCCTCCAAAACCATACAAGCAAGTTGTATCATCCATGAGAACAACCACCAATACCAACATCCATACCACTCTTGGACAACACCTGCATTTTTCTCTTATATTGGGTTTGATAGGTGGAATTTTCACATTATCTCTAGAACAACTATATGAAGCAAATGTCACATGAGTGTATTACCTACACTAACATTTACCTGCAATGATAATCTCACCTATATCCTTGGAGTGACAAATTTTGATGGTATATAAATCATATTCTTTTTTATTTCTATATTTGGGTGTGAACTTGTTGGATCTTCTTTCATTGTCACAAGATATGCTTAGAATTTGTATTGCAACTCTATCATTTCCACCATCAAGCGTGATCACTTAAAATCAAGACATAAAGTTGATGTTCCTAGGAATTAACAACATCTAGCATCATGCCTTCCATGGTTTCATCTTTTCAAATCTGGAAGGAATCCCTAGATTTGGGAAACCTCCAAATCCATCCACAATGAATTCCAATAGATATTCCTACACTCATTTGTAAGACTCACAACATATATAATGCACACACACCAATTGATGCATGCCTCAAATCCACAACCTCTAGTGAATTTATCCATAGTGAAATTATTCTCTCCACACTGCAATGACATTTGATGGCCTCCTAAGCAATGTAAGGTATTTTTCCATGCCACAAAAATCTCCAATATATCCATAGCCTCATGGTTCTTCTAATTCCAATTGATAAGTGTGACAAATATCAATAAATGTACACTTCTCTTTGTATATATAGGCATCAAAGAAACAAATTTTCCCATCTATGAACAAATACATTTTCCATCTTCTAATTTCATACAAACCACTCTTTCCATGTATCCCAACATCAAACCACACTCTATAGAGAGTCTAGGACAACCATTCTCTAATACCATATTTAAATCCCTAGTGAGAGAAACACTAATTACAAGAAGCATACACATAACAAACACCAGTGTTTACCCTGTTATCGCACAAGTTGTAGGTTGGGAAAATCCCAACCCAACCACCAAATGGTGAAAACTTAGAGAACACCTACCCAATGTCACCTTAGGCAGGTATTCCTGTCACTTTAGAGATGATAGAATCACCTTAAGGGGGGGATTATGGTGACCCTAGGGGGGAAAGTGAGATGTATGAATGGATTCCCCTATAGTTCAAGTTACTAAGTGCGGAAAAGGGCTTAAAAGAGGTATTGGTGGTAGCCAAATCTTTCCAATAGGTAAGAGTCCATGCGAAGAATTGTGTACCTGCCTGAGACACAAGAACAAGCCAATATATGTGTACAATGTTAGGTGGAAAATAAAGTTGATCGTTTTTTCCCTATTTGCAGCAGTAAAAAAAAATGTATATCAACAAGAAAATAAGTGTTAAATATGCCAAACAATTGCTAGAAGTCCAACAAATGATGCAAGAGATAAACTAGATAAAGCTAGTGATACTCAAGCCAGCAAGCACGAGACTTTAACAATAAAACAAGGTTGTAATAAAGGGTATTTGCAAAGATTTTTTGCAGCCTTATGGATGTAGCAAAAAATTTGTTACAACAAAAAATCCAACCACCAAAACTTACAAACAGTCCACCCAATAGTTGTGTTAGGCCTAGTAGATTATCTTGGAAAATTTTTAGCAAATTCTGATGGTTGAAAAGCAAGTTACAAGTGACTAAAGAGAAATTTTTATGCAACCCTAATGGTTGGCACTTTTAATGATATATAAATCTAAGAATACCAGGCCAATAAAGACGCAATTGTGGCCTTGACAAGCCCTTAGCATGCAAAAACTTATCCAATTGAAACAAGATTAGTATCTCATTAAATCATGTTTACCGAGGCAAATAATGCATTTCTCCAATGCGAAAAATCATATTAGTGCCTTTTAAAATTGGGTGAATGATGTATTTAAAATAGTAGTTGAATCAACAAGATCCCTAAAGGAGTAAATCATCTTACTCCCTAGTGCATGCCAACCAACTTAGGGTAAATCTAGGAGGGTGTACACACTTTTACTTCTCCTAGCAACCCTTGTTCAAGAATGACTTGCAACCTTAACAATAATATGAAGCATAAATGGAGGGTGTATCCAACATACTCCTCCTAGGGTTTCCACCAACAATTACCAAGAATGAGCAAGAAAGAACTAACATATGCATATTTTTCCTTACCAATTCCAAGAAAAGAGATAGCAAACCCTAGTTCACCATGCAAATTTCCATCCAAGAGAAAAAGAACAAGACTTCAAGAGGTGCACATTACTTCACTTCATAAATTCACCAATAAATAACACCAGAAACCATTTGCAAGAGAGATGGATACCAAAAATTCCCAATAGGGCGTAAATTCAACGATGTACTTCTCATAATGGGAGAGTTATGTTATGAAATGAGATTCACATGATCTCTATTTATACAAAAGCTTTAAAACATAGTTTATCCACTTAGTTAGGGTAAAAAATAATATAAGGGGTCAACAACCCTTATCTTACCCCTTAAACCAAACAATAATATTTAATTTTCACTTTTTCACATTAGAAACCCTAAAACAAGATGATGGCACCCCTTTAGCGAGATGTTTTGACACTTGGATCAAGTTGTTGGAGTTGGGGATGCATGGCTAGGACTTCAAAGGCCACATGTCATTCATATGAGCCTCTTCTTCATGGTCCAAAACCTCCTTCCTTCAAAAAATTTCCATGTGTCAATGAGCAACACCTCCATCACCACCAAACCCTAGCCCTAGGTGATATCAAGCCTCCAAAAGTGACGTTTTGCTTCTCCTAGGAAATTTGTTTGGCATGTGAGGGATATGTTGTGTCTTCCAAGGTGTCTTCTAGGCCTCCAAAGACAAGTCATCATGATATGGAATGTGGGACCTTGGCATCCAAACTGTGGGATTCAAACCCCATGGAATCCATAGCTAGGCTTCTTGAATCTTCCAAAACTGTCCACCAAACAAGGTTCTGCAAAACAAATAGGCAGACCCTACAAGGATATCAAGTCAAAATATCATGGAAAGTGAAAACCAAATCTAATAAATAAGGAACCTAAAAATGTGCATCAAAACTACCTCATCAAATTATACAAATGCTCCAAGACCCTATACAATTGACCAAGTTTAGGTATGGGAGGGGTGTCATAAAAGTCCTATTGGGAAGACCAAAACCCTCAAGTAAGGGATTCTCCCGAGGATGCCCCTTCAAGTTCATGTAGTGGATGATGAGGTGATAAGGGGGGTAGACTTCATAGGTCAATAAGTTTCATGACATACAAGGGCTCGTATTATCTCATTTATGGGTGCCTTTGTAGGGGTTGTGTTGCACCTTCTTCCTCAATGCAACCTTTTTCCAAGCCCATTTATTTCCATTTATTAATTAATTAATGATCCAAACATGTGTGCACTCCCAATAGTGAATCGATTATCTTGCGGGGAAATAACACAGTGTCACTTGAAAGAAGAGGTCCACAAATTTCCATAGGGGTAACCATGTAAAGCGTTGTAACACACTTGTGTTTGTCTTATATTCAAGAGAGATATTTATCATGTGTTTGATATTGTGTAGGTCTTCAATTATTTTAAGAGAAACAACTCATCATTCTCAAGACTTGTTTGGGAGAGCATCTAGAAGGTTTATATTTTAGGCTCTTATATTTTTCAAGCAACCATCTCCCTGGGCCTTCAACCCCTTCTTTCCATGAAATGAGGTACACACCCTTATCGGGTCACTAAAGTCAAAGGGCCTAGAAGAGGGAAATATGATGGGAATGTAATGATCAGAAAGTGGTAAGTATGTTCAGGAATGGTACGATAACCTCTCAAGGGATCCCCAGTTGCAACCCTTCCCCAAAAGTTGGCCACTTACCAGGAATTCTATGACACTCACCAAGGTGAAACAAGGTCAAAAGCATAATTTCCAAGCATGCATTCTATAATCAAAAGTATCTCAAGTACAACATGTTTAAATGCCTCAAATATTAGGGTGATTACCTGTCGTAATACCTAACTTGTACCGCATGGAGCAAGACCAATGTGTCATCCAGAAGCTAGTTGGTGTGGTGGATGCGTTGACAATGGATCCAAACTATGCTGATAGAGCAGGATTCCATATGTGAAAATGGACACTTCCAGTCATGTGGTCTCTCAACACTCCATATCTACAACATGGGGGGCTCAAGATATCATATCCTTAGTTATCCCATAAAATGGGGATAACATTCTTCTCCTACTTGGGGACATGTGCTCACCGTAGAGTGCATGAGAACTGCAACATCTCTCGGTAGACATCTTCCTACATTGAAAAAAAAATTTAAAATATAGGGTGGTTCTATCACCCTTCGTCCATATACATCAAAACCAAAATGAAAACTAATCTAAAAAAGAAAAAAATATCATTTTTTTTTTAATTTCTAAACTAAGCATGAAATCAATATGCAAGTAGAGAAAAATGAAATATGAAATGCATCTAAACTAACATGAGCAATCAATATGAAAATGTAAGGAAAGAAATATGACCTACCTACTTACCTAGGGCCTTAGGGCCTTGAATACCAAGCGATAGGTGATGTCAGGTGAAGTCATACAACCAATGCAATTAGTTGAGTATCTCATCAAAGTATTTCCCCATGTGCTTAATTATGTAAAACAACAACGATAAGTCAAGCACGTAATGATCATGACCATAAATAGATATATAATCAATCATGAAATAAAATGAAGAGAGATGGGTGGGAGGGAGGAAGTCCAACTGGAAAGAGAAATCATCAGTCTGATCATGCTTCCTAAAGGTGTAACCACAAGACTGATCAATCCATCTCTGAAGAGGGATACTATGTGCATATGATGGCTCATCCTCATATTGTTGTGGGTGGGAAATCCCTCCTACAGACTAGCACTAAGGGTTTTATCATGCATGCAAAAATTGTTGGTTGTGGAGCCTGATTATCTTCCTGATTCAGAGGTCTTTTACTTTCAGTCGTGTTTATACCCCATGAAGTATTTACACCCCA
>SNQJ01S0191876.1:0-14556 GCA_010110895.2 Picea sitchensis
ACCTCCACCCATATTTTGAAGTAATCCATTGTATTCAATATGAAATTTTGTTGGAGAGATGAAGCAGGATCAATGGACCCAACAATATCCAAGCCCCACTGCTGAAATGGAGCATCAACAAAAATAGGATGCAAAGGAAAATTAGATTTTTTTACTCTGTCTGGTGCCTTTTGACAAATTTGACACTTTTGAGTTAAGGCATGAGCATCATTTTACAATTTTGGCCAGTATTATCTGGCTCTCAAAACTTTATGGGAATTGGTGTCTCCTCCAAAATGGCCTCCTGTTGATCTTGAATGTAATTATGTCAAGGCCTTTTTAGAATCTTATGAAAAATATATTGTTAATTAGTTGAAAGAGGGGTGATTTGAGTCTTAGTTCTCTCCTTTTCCTTTGATCTAGGTCTTGTGGAGAGGTTCCATGCTGAAAAAAATAACTTTATATCAGTATACCAAGAATCAGGGGTGTCTAAAATGCATGAAATTTCATTTTCAAATAGAAATACTTCATCTGCTAAAGATAAGTTTGCATTAGGTGCATTAAATAGAATCAATAGATAATTTACAAATACCTTTTCCTCTAACAATTTGAGTTTGTTTCATTTTAAGGTCGTATTCTTAGAATGTTGTCATCCAGTGAAATCTTTTTGAATACACTCCCTCCAAATCCTGGGATGGTTTCCTTTGATTGGAAAGATATTGTTGAGTCTCATATTCCATATTTTTCACCTTTCTAGATAAGGATTAAATTTAATTCGACGAACATTTATTGATGTATTGTAGGTGAAGGATCCTCTACAATTCTTTTATCCTCCTCGAATTGGAAATATTTGGGTTCTCCCAATCTTGTTTCAACTACCAGTATGCTACTGCCTTTCGACAAAAGACCTAGTGAATGTTTGGGGATCCTTCCTCAGTTTTCTATCATGTTAGGCGAGAATAATTTTCTATTAAATATTTTAGTGGTGGAAGGCCCCTTAGATTTCCATATTCTTCTTTGGCGTGGGTATGTGTATGATATCAATTTTGTGGTGTCTACGCTCTTTCATGTGATGAATTTCCCTCACAATAGAATCATTGTCACTATTGATCAACTTTAATCTAATAATCATCATCCTAGTTCATCTTTAACTCAGTTTTCCACTTTGTGTGTTCCTAGTGTTCGAGTAGACTCCTCCCTACCATGGGTGAATTATCTGGCATCATATCCCAAGTGTTCAATTTCTTCTTAGAAAGGATCTTTACAGTCATGTTTTCCTTATCGAGACAAGGTATCAAAAATTGATCATGTATTTTATCCAATGGGGGTAGGTGAGCTCTTTATTTCCCTTTCTAGCCTGAGTAATATGGTTCTTCCTTTTAAGTCTAATCTTACTATTTTTGAGACCTTGAGCCCTAGTATTAGTGAGTATTCAAGTCTTGGTTTCCTGGATGTTGAATTTCCTTTGAATGAGGTTATCTTTGAAGCTATGATTATGGATTTTTGACCTCCTCCTGAACTGGAAGCTTTACAGTTTATTTACCAAAGAATCCCTTGGCTTGATCCTAGCAATGGGATCTACCTGGAGCACTACTATGCATAATTCATAAGTTTGTGTGTTTCTCTCTACATATTTTACATTTATGCTTTCTTGTTTTCTATTTCCATATCCCATAGCACTTGTTTTTATCAGAGGTTTCTATATTGGACTAATTAACTTATGGTTGAGTTTTTTTTGGTCATATATACAGGACTTTGAAGAAATTTTTCGTTAGTACCTTTTCTTCCATGTTTATCCATTTTGACAGATAATGATCTTGAAACTGGCATATAGGTTAGTTTTTCCCCTTCATTCATTTTTCATTGTCTATTTCTTGTTTCATTTTTCCTTAGGATCGACTCCACAAAGTTACGACACACAACCTTATTTTTTTTTTAGAAGTGTTTTAATTCATGCTGTAGATCCTACTGTTCATGGGTTCCCTAATTAGAACCTTGTTCATAGTTTGTCTCCCATGCTTAAATACTTTCATAGGATTGGGAGCCCTATTTAGTCCCTCTATGACTTTGCATTGAAGCCTCATATCTTCTTCTCATTATTATTCTAGATAATACCCTTGGGGCTCCCTCATTTATTTGTTTAGTTGTAATTTCATTTCATATTGACTGTCATGCTTTTTGGGCCTAATTTTGGCTTCATATTAATTTTATATAGCCAATTGTATATGCATTCTTGAGAAGTTACCAACCTTGCAATATTAGCTTATGCGACTTGACACCCCTTTTATCCCTAGAGGAAAATTCCCTCGACCATATATATATTGCATGTGTTTCCTTGCATTGAGAATATGTATGTTCCTTGTTGATGGAACTAGTTTGTTTATCGACAATGCTCGTTTCCTGCATTGTACTATAGCATTATTTTATTCTTTTTTAGGATTTATAATATGAAAAATACATAAAATAAAATAAAAAATGAAAGATGGGAACAAGTCTCATTTTTTATATGGAAGCTACTTAAGTCACCCTTGAACAAAAAACAATATTATGAGTATTTTTTTCATTATTGGGTTTAATATGGATTTAACAAACCTTTTTTTTCATTTTTATGCATAATTTCCTCTGTCTAATTATTCTTCCAGTCATATTGAGCATTTGTTGATGCCTCTTGTGTCACAAGTGTATCCTAGTTTATAGTCAATGCTTCCAAAGCCACATTTTGTGTTGTGTTACTGTTCAAGGGAAGTTAACTTGTGTCATTGACTCTAAAAAATCCTTGACTTTCCAAGTCAACCTTCCCTTTTGTCATGTATATCTTAGTTTCACAAGTATCTTTGTATCTTACTCATGCTAGATAGAAGTTCCCCATTAAATTCTTGTTGGAGGGTCTTCTCTTATCGACCACAACACATTTCTCTAAGAATATGACCTATAATTTCACACTAGACCTATTTACATCATTGATAGGTGAACTTGCGCTTAGTACATGATAAATTGTCATTGGTTGTTGACTGAGAAATTTCCCTTTTGTTCGACATCAACAACCATTATCACACATAGGGACTCATGTGATACTTTGGTTTCCATTTGAACCCATCAGTGGATTCCTCTTATTTGTTACTAGTATTCATTATTGGATACTATCCAGAGAGACTCTTCCATGTTCTATTCCATGGGGTACATGCGATAATCATACCTTGGTTTGGTCCTTGAAATATTTTCATCTGAGTCCTTCTAAATATTTGTCCTTCTAATATTCATCATGATGTATGATGGAGGATTCCTTAATACCTTCCTTCCAGCGAATCTCTTCCTATCGAATTCAAAAAATCTTTCTCTAGGACAAGGCTCTAGATTCATTTTTAGTACCTTGGGGCTTGCAGGAATCAGTGGAAGTTTCCCTCACTATGGATAGTGATGCAGGAGCATCTCTCCATGCCAGCCAGTCAGCCACGTCAGCACGCACTCATGCAGGGCTGAAAGGGAGGCGCAACCTCATTTTGAATTTGAATTGAATGTAAATAAATGTCTTAGGCTGGTGAGCCATGAATGCCATGTCTTTGCACAGGCTGTAGATAAGGGGCAGGCATTTGGCTATGGAGTATTTGAGATCTAGTTGGATAGCGAACTAGGCAGTCCATTGATTGTAAATCAATAGAGTAGGTAAATCCTGGAGGAAGCTTTCGATTGAGCAGCCTCATGTAAAAGTTGGAGATCTCATTTGGGAGAGTTGGGTAGTAGAATCTGCATGTAGAAGAGGAGCCAAAGAGGCTTTCGAGAACACCTTGTAAAATATCCAGGCATTCGCCATTATTAATAAAGAGCAGTTTTCCTGCATAATCATGTGTTAAATGAATGTCTGTTAGTGTTCTATTTATGTTGTGATTGTATGTTGTAGATGTATACCGTAGTATTGCATTTGCAGGACTGTGTTTGATTTCCAGGTTTGAGAGGTCTTTGAGGTTTCATGCCACTTGGCGTGAGTGTTGAGCCTCACGAATCACAGAGTGCATAGAGGAGCACCGAACTTCGTGAGAGTCGAGACGACGTCATGAGAATCTGGCCACAGAATCATCAACTGTGAGAAGAAAAGAGGAGGACTTTAGGGTTCTTGAACACCTCAATAGTCCCGAGGCGTATTCTTGAGTCAGCATTGTGGACAAAACCTCTGGGGTTAAGAGCTCTACCAGAGGGCATTGAAGCGTATATGAGGAAAAGAACTTCTGTTGTGAGTTGAAAGGCCGAGAATCTTGTGATGATTCCCGAGGGAGCTCCCGTCCCGGAGGGCGTTAGGGAAAAGGTTGTGAAGCGGACATGAGGAAGGAACTCTTTGAGTTCTATCATCGAAAGGAAGCATCCACTGAGGGAAATTCCACTGGGTTACTGAATACCCGAGGTACTTTCGACTTAATAGGTGGCAAGGTTGGAAGACTACAAGGATATGCATTATTCTCCATGCGAGGGAGAGAGGAAGATAAGTTTCAGGTGACACCGTTCACGAGCGGGAGATTCATAGAGTGTAGTTGAATTCCTCAGCATAGAGTGCATTGAGGATGGCTCCTGCCAGTTAAAATCTTATTCTCGTTTACCCAGAAGTTGAATTGGGTTTCTCGTGTCGTGCAGGTGGAGTGTAGATCGAGGTTGAAATCTCAGCTGTTGGTCTGAGAAAAGAAAGGCGTGGGTTATTGTCGCAGTGAGTGCACATAGTCGGAAGAACTCAACGCTGCTGATAGTGGTGAGAGATCGGCGTGAAGCGAATTGTATGAGTATCTGAAGGAGTCGGAGAAAATTAAGCTTCGGGAGGGATAGTTACGTGGTGAAGACTTTGGGAACAGACCCAGGAGGAGCGTGGACAGAATCGAGATTTGGGAGCAGGGAGAATTCTCAAGAGGAAGATCAACGATCGAGGTTCGCGGAGTTAAAATCGCTAGATCCCGAGGATCGTTGGATCATGGATAAGCTGCAAGGAGTTTAACCCTTGGATGCAGGAGAGAAGCAAACCACAACGAATTTACGACTTTATCGAGGGTTAGACTTGGCGTTCTGAAAACCAGAGAGTTCATTCCCTTTGAAATGCAGCGAATAGCGATTTCCCAATTTCGTGGGAACCGTCGATTGTCAGCGAGACGGTCTGTGATCCCATCATATCGAGTTCGGCGTTGGAGTTTCAGACATCACAAAACTCTTGCATCGCGGATCCACGATCCATAAAGTCGAAGGGCCGGTAGGCTGGTTGGTACTAGTGGAAGGCAGTTAAAGCGATCTGGAAGAATCGACCTCGACACTTTCGGGGTTTGAAATCTGGTATTGACATTACAAAGGTGGAGATTTCCGATAGTACAAGTGGAGGGGCAGTCGAGGGCATTAAGCCATATGAGCATTAATAGTAAGCGTTAAGCTCGAAGATAGGAAACCCGATATTTGAGAGCGTTGTGCTGACCATCGAGGATTGAGTGAAAGACCGATATCGTGGCTGAACTTCGTGAACTTCGTGGAGTCCAGGGATTACGAAGATAAAGGAACATCGTGGGTAGAGAATTCTCGAGAGGAGTTGGAAGAGTCTTAAACTCTTCGGGCCTAGAGAGAATGAGAAGGTCTGAGTGAGGCGGGGAGTGAGCAGAGTAGGGTTTAAATGCCGCTCTGCGTCAAGTGTTATCGAGCCGGAAATTCACTGCTGTATATTCCGGTAGGAAAGAGAGAGAGGAAGCGGAAGAAGCGAGTGCGAGCTTCTGTAAGCGATTGCTACCCGAATGTGGCCAGTCCATAGGCAGTCGTGGGGTGTAGGAGGATGAAGAGGCGAGCACCCAGGATTGTTGGGTGACAGCGGCCGGTCGTAGAGGGGCGGATAGACACAACAAAATAGCTCACGAAAGGCCATAGGAAGAAAGCAAAGCTGAGAAAAAGCTTGCGAAGGAAGAAAAATATTCAAGACCTCCCCATCAATTAAAGGTAGACATAGAGAAGATGGGACTGCGGATGCGTCAGGATAGGAGGGGGAGACGACTGTGCGAATTGCCACTGGAGAGGCAAAAGAGAAATGGCCAGTCAGCGGTTGATGGTCATAAGGCAATGAGTTGTTGAAAAGATGGGCGGAGGGTATACTAGAACCTCGATTACCACGAAAGACATGATTTACTGTTGGTCAGAGACAGGACAAAGTCTCGAATGCGATAATGATGATGATTGGAATAGATTGGAATCAGCTGATGGTTTCAAAATCTTTGTCGGTTGAAATGGAAAGAAAATTCTAGTTTGCGGGAGACCTTGAATTAGGATGATTGAGGATCTACAAAAGGCGTCATGAGGACAGCCAAATTTCAAATAGCCGGTTTGGCGTTGATCGCCGATCTACTGCGAGATTTCGAAAGCGCTCGCTGGTGATGAAAACATTGAAAAGCCTGGAGGGCAGCGAGATGTACTAAAATTTGTCGGAGGCGGGGATGGCGAGGTATCGAGAGTCTCTTGGACTCAAGGGAGATTTCAATTCAGCAAAGGTTTTTGATGAAGATGAGATCGGTTGATCTCATAATAATGCTGCCGGGCAGTGGAAGCATACATATTGCAATTAGGCGGGGATGAAGCGAATACAGACCATCGTGGGTCTTATTAGCTTCGAAGTGAGTTGGAATCGACCCTAAAGAGAAGGCGACAGAGCAAGTGAGCTCAAGGATGAATGTGGATCGTGAATCACGGTATGAGAGGAGGAAGTTCGAGCGATATGCGATGGTTGGGGAATACAAATATTCCACCATACATGAGAAGGCAGTAGTTCAGGTATAGCAATGACAATGAGCTTGATCCTGCATAGAGATATTTATCCCGAGAGAAAAGAAATTGGAAGCGAGTATAAAGGAAGCACTTAAATGGATAGAAAGATAGGTGTTAGAAACGGCTCAACAAATTCAGCAATAAAAGCTTCCATTCCATCCATTCCATCCATTCCTTTCGTCCACTCCATTCCGTCCTGTCCTTCCTTCCTTTCGTCCATCCATTCCTCTTTCCATTTCCATCCATTCCATCGTCCATCCTCAATCTTCCATCCATTCCTTCCATCCTTCCTCCAGTCCGTCCATCCATTCCTTCCATCCATCCATTCCTCCATTCCTCCATCCTGTCCATTCCATTCCATCCATTCCTTTCCATGCCACTCCGTCCTTCCTTCCGTCCATCCATCCATCCATTCAAGACCATCCATTCCATCCTCCATCCATCCATTCCTTCCATCCATCCATCTTTCTTTCCTCCTTCCATTCCATCCATCCTTCCATTTCAAATCCTTCCATTCCGTCCATCCGTCCATTCCTTCCATTTCCTGTCCATTCCGTCCTGTCCATCCTTCCATCCATCCATCCTTCCTCGGCCATCACTGTCCATCCATCCATCCATCCGTCCATCCATTCTGTCCTTTCCTCCTTTCCTTTCCTCATCCATCCGGCCATCTTCCATCCTCCATTCCTCCATCCTCCATCCATTCCATCCATCCATCCATCCATCCATCCGTCCATCCATCCATCCATCCTTTCCTCCATCCTTCCATCCATCCTCCTTCCTTCCTCCTTCCATTCCATCCATCCCTCCATCCATCCATTCCATCCATTCCATTTCCTTCTTTCTTCAGTCCCACCCTCATTCTATAACAAAAGGATCGATCACATAACTAATGACCAAATATAAACAATAATCCCTCAAAACTTGGGTATCAAAAATATTAGTAATTGTGATTTGATATCATAAGTAGAAGAGGAATTCTAAATCTAGCAAACATAAGGATTCAAAAACTTTAGATAAAGTTCACTGACCCAAATGGATTGACATAGTTCACAAGATCGTCTCATTAAACATCGAATCAAACGATACATACTATATGATGTGACCAAATCATAACTGAATTGATCTTCCTTATAAACTTGGCCATAGAAATCATATCATATGTTCATATATCCAGACTTGGTAATCAATAAATACAACATATATCAATAACTCACACATTTTTAAAGAGGATCTACAAAATATTTGATTTTGTAGGTTCTCTAAATTAAGAAAATCATAACCAATTTTAAAAGAAATAATGTAACGATAATATCAAATAAAATCAATCTTACAATATGGTTACTTACCAAGCAAAAAAAATTCAAACATGAAAAACTAAAATCAGACATCATGGTTTGAAATGGATCAGATTCTTTGGGTCGGATGTGATGATAACGTTTTCCCCAATAGAGTGGATTACAACTGGACCATCAACAAATTTCGATTTATTTTTCATTTCCACAATTTCTATTTCATGTTTCTCCATTAATTACCTTTTTTTTTTTCCTTAAATGCATGTTCTCATTCCGTAGCTGATCTATATTTTTATTAAGGGAAGCCACAACCGACTGATATTTTTCAATCCAAAATTTACAATTGAGGCATCGACCTGAAAATCAAATAGTGATGAATCAAGAGAATAGATTAATTAGGAAATTTTAGTGAAAGACCAAATATACAGATGTATAGTAGACACAATCAAAGCTACCACCTATGGAAAGGCAAGATAAACATGGAAACATACAGGAAAATCCATCTTTAAATATTTTTTGTTGACTGATCATTCTTGTCAGTAGTAATGATGGTTGGTCAATACTTTGAAAATTAAATTTAATGATAATTCTTACCAAGTGAAATTATTTACAAAGGGAGCCCCTTCATTTCATAAAAAATGCAAAGGAAATTGTTTTTGGGACAGGAAATGGCGACTTACTAGGTGGCAGTTATCCCTACAAAATAATCTTAAATATGTAATTATCAAGGAGTTACTAAATGCTAAACATTTATATCACTTGAAAAAATTTCATCCCATATTTATGTACTGCCGATTTAGCTTTGCAATTTTCTATGAGCATATAAATTATTTCCATCATAATTTAGAAACTTTGTAAAATATGAACTCACAATTAATACAAAACAATAAAATTTGCAAGGAATTAGTCTTGAGAAATAGAATATAATCAGGCGAGTTATAAAAATTTAAAAACTTCAATACCATAGGTGCCAGCCATTGCTGCTAGGAGGTGTTTGTAGCCTTGAAAAGGATACCTTTTAACCATTCATATGCGTTAGTCCCATCCAATATTTATAGATAGATAGTGGAAAATCTTTCACAATAATAGATGGGTGTTTCTTTCTTATTTGCTTGGAAGTCAGTCGAAGGACACTGCCCTGGCAGTAATAACTGGCGATATTGTTTCCCACAAAACCTACAGAGTGAACAAGTCAAATCATGATGAGACCTCTTGTCCTTCACCCTTACGACTGAAATCCATTACTACAGCTTGGTGACCAGTATTTGTAATGTCAATCTGTGAGATTCCATGGGAGTGCTGTAGGAGGCTCGTGATGAGACCTCCCATCCTTCAAATCAAGCACTCCTGTGTTTCCTTAAATGAGGATCCTTCCTTAATTGTGATTTAATATGCCCAGGATGTTTTAATGGATGGGAAGCTTATCTGAAAACTCATAGGCATGGATGATGTAGAGGTTGAAATATTGAACTCTTAATGATTAATCATTAGCAAAATAGTTGCTTTAAAAGTAAACTTATTTGATTAGATATGTTTCATTATGATTTCATCAGTATAGATTGAAAATAAATCTTATTGAATCATGATGGAAAAATTCAGAGGGTTTTATTAGAAAAGATTGTAACCGATCTTTCAAATTATATAATGTTGTCATATCAATATGATAGTCAAAACAAGGGCGTCATATTCTAAGATATTTCCTTATAGATGAGATCTCAACTATTGCATATAAAAAAATATTCCATTATGAGATAAGTATGTTGGAGAAATCAAAATTAAAGGCATAAAATATATCAAAACAAAACAATGAAAAATCAATACTAAAAACAACAAACTGGAAAGAAGGAGAAATCGGAAAACATATTTACAAGATTGATCTCCAATGAGGAAATCAAAAAAGTGTTTCTTCAAAATTTGACCATTTACCGGAAAGGTCTCAGACTGAACTTCAAGGGTTTGTAATTAGAATGTGCTAGGACCAAGTTTTTCTGTAACAATAGGTATCAGACTGAACTTCAAGGGTTTGTAATTAGAATGTGCTAGGACCAAGTTTTTCTGTAACAATAAATTGTCTGAGAAAAAGATGTTGAAACTTGGCGTGTTCTCCTTTATCCTCATGTTACTTATCCCACTTAAGAAATAAGTATCCTAATTCAAAATTCATATCAGAGGAGTAGCTATTATCAAACCATTGTTTGACAACTTGTTGATGTTGATCAAACTTTTGTTTATATTTAGTCCTTTCCTCTTATAGTTTTAGAAAGGATTTAATTATGTTTTCCATAGCAGGACATTCAATTTATTGAACCCTTTGGGATAGTTGTAATGATTCTAGGAAAATGTTTAGGAAGGATTGCTTCTCTTCCATTTTATGAGAATAAAAGGATGAAATTACAATGGCATTTAGGGTTCTATCAGCTACAATGCATTAAAACAAGTATACTGAATTTGATCCTCTACTATTCTTTTAAAGGTTTTAATATGTGCATGGTTCAATGTCCATGTGGTTTCAATTCATTAAATTATTCAAATTTGAGAGAAGAAAATTAGGAGGAATTATAAAAAACCAGAGATTTAGGAATACCAAAACGAGTGATAATATTAGATTTCAAAGGTATATCACCCTAGTTGGTATTAACCACTCGAAGAGGTACCACCTCCAGTGATCTTGTGAAATAATCCATTGTCACCAATATCAACTTGTGTTGGAGATATGAAGCAGGATTAATGGGCCCAACAATATCCAAGCCCTTGCTGGAAATGGAGCATCAACAAAAACATGTTGCAAAGGAAAAGTAGTTTTTTTTACTCTGCCTGTTGCCTTTTGACAAATTGGATAATTCTGAGTTAAGGAAAGATCATATTCTAATAGCATTTTCCAGTGGTATCCAACTATAAACACTTTATGGGAGTTGGTGTCTCCTCCAAAATGGACTCCTGCAGGTCTTGAATGTAATTATGTCAAGGCCTCTTTAGAGTCTTGTCGTTCTAGATAGCGTAGCAAGACTTGATCAAAACTTTTTTATGAAAAGTATATTGTTAATTAGATCAAAGTTGGCTGATTTGAGTCTTATCCCTCTCATTTTACTTTGTTCTAGGTGTTGTAGGTGGTTCCATAAAATAAAATAAAATCTTTATATCAATATACCAAGAATTAGGGGTGTCTAGAATACATGAAATTTTATTTGCAAAAATAAATCCTTCATCTACTAAACATAAATCTGCATGAGGTGCACTAACAAAATCAATAGATAATTTACAAAGACCTTGTCATCTAACAATTTGAGTTGGTTTAATTTCAAGGTTGTATTCTTCCTTAGTGTTTTTTCATCGAGTGTAGATCTTTTTTTTTCTTGAAGCTCCTTGTAGACTAATAAATTCCTATGTGACTTGTGAGGGACAATTACTTTTATTTTTAGATTTTGGAATATGTGTTGATTAAGGTTGGTTGTCGTTGATTTCAACCCTTGATGAAAGTCTGGTAGTGAATTTTGTTAGCACAAAGGTTTGGGCAATGGACCCAAAGATTGTTTGATGTAAATATGACTCATTATTGTTTTCACGGTTGATAAGAAGTATCTGATTTGAGGCTTAAAAGTGAGATCCCCTTATGGTGAAATCCCTCTTGAGGAAGATGCTTTGTGGAGTAAGAGAACCCATGCTTAATTGTGGAATAATGAGATGAGAAGGACAATGAATTTTGTCGTGAGAAACTATCCCTATATGAATAGTGTTTTTCATGCCATTTTAGAAGGGTGTTATGTAGAGTGTCACCTAACTCCTCACGGTTATAGAGTTATTACCATGTGAAGTTGGAGAACTTCGGGTTTTGGGTAATGGACCCAATTTTATTTTATGGATAATGGGTATGATTTTTGATATATTTTAAGGTATACTATTCTAGATGGATATTACATGTCATTCCATTTTTGGTGGTACATGTGGAATGTCCACATAACTCCTCATGGTTTGAGAGTTATGGCCTTACAAGGTTAGAGGACCTCATATATGTCATCTAGAAGCCCAAAAGGTCAAAGTAAAAGTGGTTTAAGAAAATTTAAAAAGGTAAATAATAAAAGTGAAGTGATGAGTGTATTATAATTCCAGAAATTGAATAAAAAAATAAATTATTTTAATAATAAAATTTAATGGATAAATTAGAGTGGGTTAACCATAAAATGGGAGAAAGTGGGGAATAATAAATTTAATGGAGAAATTAGAAGTGGGTTAACCCTAAAATAAGGAAAGTGGGCCAAGTGACCTAGAAGATGTTTTTAAGGAAGCTACTTGGAGAGTATAAATAAGAGGCAAGGCTCTCTCACTTTAATTACACTTGAGAATATTGAATATCTATAGGTGTCTAAGGTAACCAAGGATATATAAGTCAAATTTCTGAGGGAAGGTGAAGAAAACAAGGTCGGAATGCAAGGAAGGATAAATTCTTTTGATGGTGCTTTCTAAGGTATGTTATTTATAGGTCATCTCATAATTTTCACTATAACTTTTTTTTCTATAATGATTCCAACTATGAAATTGCTATGCCATTGAGACAACATACCCAAGTATTTGTGGTAAACAATTCAGCTTGCGGGTCATTTTATTTTTGGAGTTACACTCCGTCGAAAATAGGGTTTGGGGCTAGTACTGAAACTAGTCAAAAACAAGTGTTTCGGGTAAAAATGTCATAACTTCTTCATAACAGATCCAAATTTAGTGAGACCAAATGTGTTGGTTAGGGTACATTCTGTAGTATTATTTGTAATAGTTTCATATCAATTCAATGAATATTTCGTGTGGGGAACTCTCTACAAGGTTGCTCTCTAGAATAGGCCAGAATTCAGAAGGGTATGTCATTTTTGTTATAACTTCTTTTATGAGAGGTTCCAAGTAGTGACACCTGGAGGAATTGCATAAAACACAATTAAGAACATTGTGTATTAGTTTTATATCGTTATACATTACATGTTCAAAGTTATGATTACTTCAAGTTAGGGCTATTGACTAATCCAAAACTAGGTATGTAAGACTAAAGAAAAGTTTGATGGAAATGATAGTCTCTTGTTGTTAATGCAATTATATACACTAGGTCTATTACATAGCCACAAATCAGATTTGTATGATGAAATTGATGAGGGATTTTGTTTGAGGTACATGTTGAGTACATGGTTGAGACAAGTAGTTGATGAGTTGGCACATACATGAGGTTTATAGTTGATGATGTTGGTACATGTTGATGATTCATAGTTTATGAGTAATTGAAACATGATTGGTACATACTTGGTACATGGTTGGTTTCACTTGTTTATGGTACATGTTGATTATAGGTTATTTGGTATAGGTTGGTGCATGGTTGATGCACTTGTTTATGGTACAGGTTGATTTCAGGTTGAGGTACAGTTTGATGCGTGGTTGATGCATGGATCATATTTATTGGTACAGTTTTATAGTAGTATATCTCACAGTGATAGTGTGACAGTGGTTTCATCATTCTACTTTTACTTCAAGGTGGCAGGATGGGGCAAGGACAGGTGGTTGTAGCCACCTTCCGGTTGTAGCTGGAGAACATAGGGGGTTGTAGCCTCCTTCTGTTTGTAGCTAGATAATTGGCGATTTGGAGCTTCCCTTAGGTTGTAGCCTGAGAAACTAGGTGGTTGGATCCTCCTTCCAGTTGCAGCTAGAAAACAAAGTAAGTTGGTGCTTCCAATGAATGTAATTCTTCAAGACATATAGGCAAAAACATTCCATGGTTTTCTCTCGATTTGGGTTTACACGTAAAACACTGGTGTACTGCGTATGTGTGTGATTGTTTATTTTTTACTGCTCATTATTGGATAATAATTCTACATTGATAAAACATTTGAAGAAAAATGATTATAATTACACTATTATTGATTCACCCCCCTCTAAGTAATCCAAAAATTTGTATCAGAGTAGGCTCCTTCAAAAATCAGTTTAACCACTGAAAGTTAGATCATGGAGAGTACCAACTCGTATAAAAATGGAATACCACATTTTGATGGGCAAAGCTATGCTTTTTGGAGCATAAGGATGAAGACATATATACAGGCACAAGAATTTCAAGTTTGGCAAACAATTTCATATGCATACACAGCACCAACAGTTCCACCAACAAATGATAAAGCAATAAAACTTGGTGAGGATAATTCCAAAGCCAAAAATTCACTTTTGAATGGTCTCAAAGATACCATATTCACCAAAGTTGCACATTGTAAATCTACTAAAGAGATTTGGGACAAGCTTCAAAATATTTATGAAGGAGAAATTCAAAAGTCAAAGCAACAAAGCTTCAGACTTATAGAGGTCAGTTCGAATAACTAAAAATGAAGGAAGATGAAGATATTGCAACTTACTTCTTATGAGTCGATGAAATAGTGAATGCAATCATAGGATTGGGAGAAGATATCGAAGAATCTGTAATTGTTCAAAAGGTACTAAGATGTCTTCCTATGAGATTCAACCCTAAGATATCAGCACTAGAAGAAAGATCGGATCT
>SNQJ01S0191877.1:0-17933 GCA_010110895.2 Picea sitchensis
GTTATCAATCTGCGTGTTATGGTTTGTTGTCTATTATTTCATTTCAGATCTGCATATGTGTATATGGCTGTCATAATTCCTCTTCTTTCCTCATTCTTCACTAATGTTTCTCAAATGGTTAATTAACGCATGCAAAATTAAAACTCAACCATAGTCATTAAAAGATCCAACGGATCAATGTCCTTAGACTCTCATGTTTCTAGAAGAAGAAGAGGTTTATCACCTAAAATTAATCCTATTGCTGAAATAGGAAGAAGGAATGTTGTGTTGTCAACCCAACAAAGTTCTCTAAGGAGAACTTTGTCTGATTCATCCAGTTCGTCTTTCTCTCCCTCACCTATCATCCATAAGATGGAATCTAGTGGTGGCTTTGGTGGCACTGGAAGTGCTTCCTTCTCTTAGTCTTCATCTTCGTCAGTGATTGGTAGCTTATATAGACACCATATCCCTTTCCAATCTACCACAAATCCCACCAAATTCATTAAAAAGTATGGGCTTTTTTAGTTTGAATAAGACGCCACAACCACACCGTGGCATGTGTCGTCTCCTCTTAACCTAGCACCTACTACTCATCCACTTCCTAAGTTCAAAGAGAATCTCCCTAGGTTTTCGGGAAATAACACTGTCACTACAAATGAACACCTAGTGGCATTTTCTAATCCTTGTCAAAACATAGGAGCCAATGACAATGATACCTGCATGTGCTTATTCATCAATTCCTTAGAAGGAAAGGCTACAACCGATTTCTCTGACCTTCCTCCCAAGATTATTTCTACTTGGGAGGAGTTAGTCTATTGGTTCAGATCCACCTATGGACAATCTAAAATCCCAGCTAAGCAATTACGAGAGTAAAATAACATCGCATATAAGGATGGTGAGACCATCAAGTACTTCAACTTGTGTTTCAATAAGTTATACAATCAAATCCTCGAACTCATTCGACCTCATAACCAAGCCGCTTTCATGCATTATGACAATGCATTACCTTCCCCCCATCGTCATAGGCTTGAGGAAAAATCCATTGATAACCTCGGCTCCGCTCTGCATACTTGTTTAGAGTACGAAGAAAAACTCGAAAGAATGGGTCTTCCCCATGGAGAATTGGTTAAACATACAAACATGTATTCCCTCTTACAACTAGTGAAATATATGAATAATCGTATGATAGCGTATGAGCGAAAGGGAAATGTCTCCCCTCTAAACCCTGGAGCTCCATCCTCTTCTACACCCCACTTTAGAAACCCAATTGAAAATAATTTTTAGCCCAAGGCTATCTTGCCTCAAAGTTCGTGTAACTTTTGCGAGGAGCACCGTGAGGAAGCCACATGTGAGGTAAGGAAGAGTGCCAGAGGTAAGATATTTGGTAAAAGACCAGAAACTACCATTGTTGTCCTAGATTTTGCAGAGCCCGAAGATGTCATGATCATCAATACTAGGAAAAAATCCTACACTCCCAAAGGAAAATATGATCCTCCCCGCAATTATTCTATCCAAAGCTCATCATCACCAGCTACTACGTTTCAGGTTCCTAAGGTTCCTGAAAGTCAAGGAACAATTTCCCCTCTCCCCTCTTCCAAATACAATATTCTAAATCAGTTGGCCAACATCAAAGTAGATGCCACCCTCTTGGACATGGTTGTCGTCCCTGAACAACGGAAGCATCTTAAACAATTCATGGAAGGAAAATCTTATGTTGTAGCCAACCTCTATGAAGAGGTGAATGAAGAGGATTCATATGTAAATAAAGTAGGTGCACATAAATTTAGATACCCTGTAAAAAATCCCCCTTTTTATATTTCTGTAAATATTATAGATAAGATCGTCCATTGTTGCCTCATTGATGGCGGTTCGGGCCCAAGTGTGATGTCGAAGATTCTTATGGAAGAGCTAGGCTTGTCTTGTACAAACAAAAATGCCATAAGAATGTTCTCCTATAATAGTCTACAACAAACGACCATAGGTGAGATTAAAGATGTGAACTTAGTTTTGTGCGCACACCCTGAAATAAGGACAACCCTTAGTATTCAAGTAATTGATATGTCAGTAATCAATTACTCAATCATCTTGGGAAGATATTGGAAATATTTAATGGGTGGATACCTCTCACTCAACGAAACACATTTATTCGTTCCTCGGAATGGTAAAAACATTATAGTCCTTAGAGAGGGAAGGATTTCACCTTACATAGAGAGTGTCCCACAACCTAATGTGGACTATATAGAAGAGGACCTAGGAGTGTATTCCATCTTTACTGAGGAGGATAACATTCCCTTGCAACAAATTGACTTAGATGATGGTATGTGGCACATGCACTTTGATGGTTCATGCTCCAATGAAGGTAGTGGAGCTGGCATTATCTTGATTTCTCCTGTGGGAAAAATCCATAACTTTTCTTATAGGTTGGAGTTTTCTTGCATGAACAATGTCACTGAATTTGAAGCTTTATTATTAGGCATTGAAAACGCCTATAATCTTGGTTGTGATCACCTTTCAGTTTTGGGGATTTCGAGATTGTTGTGAACCTTGTACGTAAGATTTACTCCCCTAGCAACAAGTTGATGAAACAATACACCCAAACTGTTTGGGAAATTATCTCGAACTTATTGTCTTTCAACATCACTCATGTTAAGAGGGAGTTGAACTCAATGGATGATTGTTTAGCTATTTTTGCAGCCTCTCCTAATCGGGAATTTCTGCCACATAGACATGATTGAACTTTTCAATCTCTATATTGTCCACATATCCCAGACAATATAGAATCTTGGAAGGTATTCCCTAACGATGATAGCATTTGTGCTTTCATTCAAAATGAACCTTTTAAGCCCAAGGAAATTATATCCATAGAAGATAACAAGATTCCTAAAGGCTTGACTCCACTAGAGAGTTTGTTTTCATCAAGTGATGTAGGCAATAAAGAATAGAAAGAAGATGAGTCGAAAAGGAAGGAGTCTTATTAAATTATGGTCCCTCGTAGGAGTCTTAATTAGCTATTATTATGAACATTTAGTCTTTAGAGGGTGGAATTTGGAAGCTTGTATCATGACTACCCATCCTATGACTAGGATTGTTGAATGGGTATGCTACAAAGTGGTATCATAGCTCTAGTTTTAGCACTAGAGCTATTATGGGCATGAATCTAGGTGTTCAAATGGAAATTTAGTTTGCATATAAATTGTTTGATGGAAGGATTCAATTAGTACTATGTTGATTTTGAACTAATGGCTAATATCCATAATATAGGCTATCACTAAGCTTGAGAGATTTATTATCAAGTAAATTTGGTATGAATCTAAGAAATCGATTATCAAATCTCACAGAGTAGGGGGGAATTTGCATTTTATTGTAGCATACTAATGAGATACAAGCATAAAAATGTATTGTATGTTCAAACCTTTATGTGTTGAGAAGATTTAGCTGTGAAATGTTCCTATAGTAGGTGGAGTTTGTAAAAGTCCCACTAGCTTTCAAGGGAACACAGAGGGTTCGAAGTTTTTAAAACCCCTAATAGATCTTGGGTGAATTTGAAGATTCAAATTTTGTAAATGCCCTAATATATTTTGAGTGAATTCAAAAGGTTCATAGTTTAAAAAGGTCTTGATGGATTTCAAGAGATTTTGAAAGAATGAAGTTTGAAAAGGTCTGAATGGCTTTCGAGCGAGTTCAAAAGAACAAATTTTGAAAAAGCCTTAATGGCTTTCAAGTGAGTTCAAAAGACCAAAGTTTGTGAAATCCATGATAGCTTCTAGATGAATTAGAAAGATCAAATCTCAAAACAACCATGAGTATTTTGAGCAAGCTCAAAAAATTGAAGTTCAGAAAAGCCTCTATTGCATTTGGAAAGTTTGAAGAATCGAAGTCTAGAAAAGCATGGAAAGATGAAATTTGGAAAGCCCCGATGGTTGTTGGGAAAGTTTGAAATTTAAATTTTGCAAAGGCCCAGGTGGATTTTAGGAAAATTCAAAAATAAAGTTTGCAAAGGTATCGATGGCTTTCAGGTGTGTTAAAAGATGAAGATTAAAAAAAAAGAGGTTGGAGCTAGTTTCTTATTTTGGCCATAACATGATCATACGAACTCTAATTGAGTTGAAATTTTTAGTAAACATTTGCAGTGATGTTATATATGAAATTGTTAGTGATGGTTAGTTGCAAATTTGGCTCTAGAATCCTAGAAAAGGTAAATTAGTAGGTTTTAAAGAATGTGATGGTACTCATTGATAATCACTCTATTTATGATGAATTTTGGTTAGTAAGGAATAGGGGCAAGCATGAAGAAAACCGATTGAGAATTTGGCTATATTCCAAAGGGTTTGGAGTGGAGATAAAGAAATAGGAAAAAATACATTATTCCATGACACTTTTTAGTCTTTATGTGCCTCATCGCATGGGCAATTACAACATACATCGAAAGTCACAACATTGCTCTGAGGCTCTACTTGACTTTAGAAATTTATAAGGTTTGTAGCCTCAATTATCTACTTGGATATCTAGCCTCAAGTAGTTCACACAGGTCTAGGTTAGCTAGTATAAGTTTGGTGGAAGTACTTTTCTATCCTCAACTCATATTTATAAGTTATTATGAACAATCCCTCATAGTTATGGGCTCTCATAAGTTACTCATATTCTCTATTTGTCTAGATTAATCTATATCAAATCACTTGTGCTCACAACAAAATTCATACACATATATGTCAATATATTCATTCAATATTACCCATCAAGATACATAACATTAATCATAACATTCATTTCATATCACTTATCAACACATTCTTTCATTGCATGTTTTATTCAAGAATATATTCGATCGATATGTCACATTACTCTTGAATAACATTAACATGGTTCATAAAAATGCTAATATGACACATAACAACTCCAAAGAGACACAAAAAAAAAATGAGCTTGACAGAAATAAGATGCAAGCATGACTTTGCTAATTTGTTTTTCAATAATATCAATGAAACTAAGACAAAATAAAATCGATGCAAACCTCTCCTTGCATCATGATTTGTGTCACTAAGATGATGCCTCAAGGAGAATAAGTCAAAAACAACACAAAAAGGGCATTCCACAATGAAAAAATGATGAAAATGATGTCATCCTTGCATCTGTCATTTTTTGCATCATGTAAACTTGATTTTTTTCACAAACAAATAACATTTTAATTTAATGTTATACCCTTGTCTTGCAGTAGTGAGGAAAACCCACAAGCCCATAAGGGCCACAATTGGAAAAATGATGAACTATGGTATAAAGGGCACATATTTTTGGTACAGAATTCAACATTAAAATCAATATTATTAACTACATTACATTCATCTCCCACATTGGACACTCAGGCTTTCAAAACATATATGAATAGGTTAAGCATGCATTCTATTGGGATGGCATGAAGAATGAAACCTGCACCATTGTGGTAAAATGTGACACATGCCAAAAGAACAAGGGTAAAATTGTCAAGTTGCCTAGAGCATTGCAACCTTTTCTTGATTCCTACTACAATTTGGACTGACATTTTGATGGATTTTGTTATGGGGTTACTCAAAGTACGAAACAAATTGGTTATAATGGTGGTTGTTGACCACCTTTCCAACTATGTTCATTTTGTACCATAGAACACCCCTTAAAGATCTCAACAGTTCCACATGTATTTTTGGACCATGCTTTTAAACGACACAATGTGCCTAATTCAATTGTGATGGAACTAGATCCTACATTCACCAACAATTCCTAGTATGAGTTTTTAAACTACAAGGTACCCAATTGAAAACAAGCACATCATATCCTCCCAAATAGATGGTTAGACATAAGTGATCATTAATGTTGGAGATGTGTTATATTCTTTACATGTATATTTTGTATTCATGCAAAAGTAATTAGTTGTATCATGTGGATTGTGCACTCATCCATGAGCATTAGTTGGGGTTCGACGTTGTTTTTTGCTTTTGTTCTTTTTTCAGCCCATTGTGATCTACCCTAGTAAAGGGATTAGGGTTGTAATATAATTTGGATTAGTAGATTAGGGGTTTCAAGGTTGTAGAATACTTAAGTGTTGTATTGTGAATAATTAATTTAATACACTGAAAAATATAGAGGTGTGACTCTAAGTTAGGTTTGTTTTCCCTATTGAGGGATTTTAGTATAAATATTTGTTTATTGTGTGTGTGCCATTGTTTTTGTTTTATGTTTTTCTTAATAATATGTATGAAATGCTTCACTTGTAAAGATTTAAAACTTACATTTGGTATAGAGTGAGGTTATTAGCTAAAGGAGAGTTTAGTTTGTTATTGTTGGAACAAGTTTATCATGGGTATGTGATAAACTTGGTTTAAGTAGGAGCTATATGGTGGTGATTCTTGTGTGAAAGAGAATGGAAAGCAACACCATAGTAAATATTGAGAAATTTAATGATTAGAGCTTTAGTATATGGAAGCTCAAGATGGTGGAACTTGTTGTAGATAAAAATAGTAGTCATTGTGTATATTAGTACTACACCTATATGTATGGTGATGGAAAACTAGATGAAGTTGGATCAAAAGGAAAAGAGTATGATCCAATTACATATTTTATATTCAGTGTTATAGAATGTATCAGGAGAAGTTACAACTAAGACATTATGGGATTTGTATCATTCTAATTCCTTGGTAATAAATTTTTCCTTTGAAAGAACATGTACCTCCTAAGGATGAATGAAGGAAACACAATGATAGATCATCTCAATTCCTTTAACACCATGGTAAGTTAGTTGTTATTTATTGATATTAAAATTTCCAAAGAAGATAAGTTCACTAGTCTATTATGTTCTTTGCTAGATTCATGGGATAGCCTAGTTCTAGATATTGGGAGTAATGTAACCACATTAAATCTTGGTGATGTGGTTGTGTGCTTGTTATTGGAAGAAATGAGATTGAAAACCATGGATAGTCAAAACAAGGATTCCATGTTCATAAGAGGTTGTGTTATATATAGAAATAAAAACAAGTCTTCATGGGGTATATATAAATATAGAGGTATATCTAAACCTATATGACAATCCATAAGAACATTTTGGAAATGTGGTAAAGATGGGATTATAATAAATATTGTAAATAAAAAAAAATGTTGATAAAACCAAGGGATTTGATGATGCTCCTTCCACAAAAGGAAAGGCCTACCAAATAACTAAAATTATAGGATGTGGAAGTGTCCAATTACTGCTTGGATATGGAAAGGTTAAAAACTTTCATGGCATTATACATACTCCAAGTTTGGAAAAAACCTTATATATGTAACTGGATGAGTGATGTAGGCGTCTATATTATAAAAAGGATACATTAAAATATTTTTTGAGCAATGGTGTTGTTGAGGGGATTTTAGATTGGAATCCTATATAAGCTATTGGGAAGCACTATTACAGATGGGCACAATAGTACCATTGTTCCTGAGAATGAAATTGACAAAAATACTACTCTTCCTATAGAGAAGACAATGCTATAGCATCAAAGAATGGGTCATATTAGGAGGAATGACATTTGTGATTTGCCTATAAAAAGATATTGTTGAAGGTATCCATGATCACTCTTTATATTTTGATTTTTGTGAACATTGTGTATATGGTAAACATAATTGAGTGAGATTCCATCTAGTGCTACAAGATAAAAAAAGATATCTCAAAGTTGATACATATTGATGTGATTGGACATATACCTAGTCCATGTTTGGGGGTATCTACGTGCTATGTCCCATTTATAGATGATTTATCTAGGAAAACATGGTAATATTTCCTACCAAAAAAATATGAGGTTTTCAATAAATTCAAAAAATGTAAGGCTCTTGTACAAAGCCAAATAGAGAAGAAAATAAAAGTGTTGATGATGGATAATAGAGGAGGGTTATTTGTGAAATAATTTGAGTAGTTATGTAAACAATGTGGAACAACATGGGAAAACACAACCCCATACTGACCTCAATAGAACAAAGTTGCAAAAAGGATGAACATGACACTAATGTAAAGGTAAGAAGTATGCTCAGTGGTGCAAGCATAGAACAAACATTCTAGGTATAGATAGTAAGTGCTACATGGTATTTGGTCACCTAATCACTTACATTAGCACTAGTTGATAAGACTCATCATGAAGCATTGACTAGTAAGAAACACTTTTTCCAACATCTTACATTTTTTGGTTATGATTCTAATGTGGATTTTCCCGATGAGAAAGAAAGAAAGGTTGAAAATAAAGTAGAATTATAACAATGGAATAAAAAGATACAAACCTTGGAATCCAATTACAAGGATGAATATTTATAGTTGTGATGTGATCCTCAAAGAGGTTAAAATATTGACAAACATGAAGATAAACCAATAGAAGGAGAACCAAAGAAAATAAAGTTTGAGCTAGAGAATGGATAATATACCTCAACAGATGAATTTGAGTTAGATAAATCAAATGAAGAGGAAGAATCGTAGACCCCAATTTTGAGTAGATCTGTTTGTGTAAGAAGGAAAACGGAAAGGTATAATCGGCCTAATTTTTCTTCTACCTTTTTTTTTATCTGTTATTGATGATGATCCTAGAAATGTTAGAGATGTGGTTGATTCTAAGGAATCTAAACTTTGGAAGAAGGTTGTGGTTGAAGAAATGGAGGCTTCTAACAAAGATGATGCAGAAGACTTGGTTAAGTTTCCTAATGGAAAAAAACATGTTGGTATAAAATGGGTGTTTAAGAAGAAGCTCAATTCAAAAAGCGGAATGGACAAGTAAAAGGCTCGCTTTGTAGCAAAAGGATATTCCAAGGTGGAAAGAATTGATTTTGGTGAGATTTTCTCTTCTATTGCAAAATTGGCTTCCATTAGATGTATATTGTCTCTTGGTCATGCATTTGATCTTGAACTAGAACATTAAAGGAAGTGTTCCTACGTGGGGACTTGGAAGAAGAAATCTAGATGAAACAACCTAAAGGGTTCATAGTGAAGAGTAAGGAGCTAGTTTGAAAATTGAAAAATTCCCTATATGGCTTAAATCAATCCCCAAGAATGAGGTATCAAAAGTTTGATACTTATGATACTTGGATTGGGATTTGTGAGGAGAAGGGATGATCATTGTGTGCATTCCAAGCAAGTTAGTGATTATTATGTGTATTCCAAGCAAGTTGGTGATTACTTTATTTATGTAGTACTATGTGTTGATGATAATATCTAATAATAATAATAATAAAAGATATCATCAAGGAGGTTAATTCTTATCTATCTTCTAAGTTTGACATGGATGATCTTGAATTTATAAAAAATATTTTGGGCATCGAGATTAAAATAGATCATGATGATAGGAAACTCTAGTTAAATAGGAAGTGTGTTGAGGCGGATTTTGAAGAGACTCAATATGTAGGAATGGAAATCGGTCAAGGTTCATATTCTTTTATGTGAAAATTTATATGTAGAACAATGTCCTAAGGCATAGGAAGAGATATAGGACATGTCATGTGTTCCTTATACTAGTGTTATTGGTAGTTTGATGTTTGATATGGTCAGTACTAAACTAGAAATTAACTATGTAGTGGAATTTTTGAGAAAATATGTCTTCGGAACTAGGGAAGGAGCATTGGATAGATATAAAGAGGGTCTTTAGGCATTCCCTTGGCATTAGTGATTCTCCATACTACTACCAAGGAATACCTCAACTATGTTGGGTATGTGCTATATTTTTTTCAAGATTGGTCCCATGTATTGTACAGTGATATGGGATTTTCCAGGGAATGAGGTATGGATCCCATGTAGAGGGTTAGGGGTAGTAGCCCCTGAAAAAGTTTTTTTTTTGCATCCATTTTTTGCAGTTTTTCAGCACATGGTTATAAGCGTGGTTTCTAATTACAGTTAGGAATTGGAGTTTTGTTGATTGATCTGGGTCAATGGATTAGGGAGTTTGGATGTCGTGGGATCCTATATATATTATGCTGTAAACAATGAAGAGATGATGAATAAAATAATTAGAGTTGTGACTCTAAAGCAGGGTTGTTGGTTTTTCACACCAGGTTTGGGTTTACAAGGTAAAAATCTGTGTAATGTGTGTATGTGTGCCATTATATCTTTTCTAATTTTATTAAGAATATATTTTTAATAATTGTACAAGGTTAAAATCTAGAAACTAGACAGAGTGATAGATGTATAAGGATTTTTTGATGTAGACTAGGTTGTAGATATTGACATAGAAGATATACAAGTGGTATGTTTAACCTATTTGGAGGAGAAATCAATGGGATGAATAAGAGGCGGGTTGTAGTTGAACTTTCAATTATAGAAATTGAATATGTAGAGCCCATGCATGCAAAATAAATTCAGTGAAATTAGTTGTAATATCATGTGACATGGTTGAAGAGAAGAAGGTGTGGTTGGATAAGGTTGACACCTTGAAGAGATATTCAAACTCATTAATGAATTATATTAATACTGAGAAGTTCTCTTGGAGTGGAGAATCAATGGCCATTATTGCCCTAAATATTATGAACCGAATGCCTACATTATCATAACAAAATAAAAGTACACTGATGAGGAATGTGAGCATGGAGCTAACTTAAATAGAGAGGATTTACACAATAACTCCTTAAGAATAGGAGAACCTCCTCCACATGACAGAAAATGCATTTATACATCACAATTCCCATGTCTACAATAATGAATACATGAGCTCTATATATACCTATTCGCACCTACACATGATGCCCCTTTACTATTAGGTGGAGCCCTATTACATGTACATTTACACATTATATGTACATTTGTCCCCATATATTCCCCTTTAAGTTCATATCATATATAATTAACCTATATATTCCCTCTTTAAGTCATAATATGAGTACCCTCCTTCAAAAATCTTTATCCTCAAAGCTTTTGCAATCAAAGGCTTCATGTGATGAAACCAAGTAATATGAATTTCTTATGTTCTTGCTTTCTTCTTTCCATTGATGATTATCCATCAATACAAAATCAATTATTTTTAGTCGTAATCCTTGGCGGCTAGTTGTTGTATATTTTTTTTTTTTTTTTTTTTTTTTTTTTTTTCCTTTGATTTCATGTATTGTTGTTGAAGATTCTCCAATTTACAGTAGATGTTGGTCTATGATAATATATTCTTGAATAATGGTTTTGCGATGCCATATTCCATGAATAATTTGATGAGTGTTCCATCTTTTTCCATGATAATGTTGATATTGATATTCTTGTCTTCCTTGAGATCTTTCTTGATAATGAGGGGGTGTCGATGTGGTTTCACATTTGATGGTTTCCTTCACTCGCACATGAATTTCAACTATCTTTCTTTTCAAAGACAATGGCATCCTCTATCCTCTTTCTTGGTCTTTGATTACTCTAGTCTTGGATATATACCATCATATTTGGCATGCATCTCCTCTATATTAAGTTCAACTTATTTAAGTATCTTATGGTGACCTTCTTGAATCTTGTCATCTTTCTCCTTTTGAAGCTACAATGTGACCCCATCTATCAAATTTTGATGTCCTTCTTCAATTCTTGATTGAATTTCTAATTTTACCTCATCATTATTTTTATATTCCTCAACCTTCTTGAAAATTTTCTCTTCAAGTCTTTTAGTAGATTATTCATCCAAGATCCTCATTTCTTATTGCTTTTGATAAAAAAATCTTTCTTTCAATCTTTAAACCTCATCCAATAGTTTTTTTATGGTTTTGTAATCTGCCTCTCTTCATATTTCTTTTCAAATATTCCCTTGACTCATTATTTTCCAACTTTCATTTTCTATTGTTCTTGCTTTAAGTTTTTAACCTCCTTAATGGGTGATTCATTGGGGATTGCATCTTGACAAACTCATCATTTTTATTTACAATATATGTTCTTAGATATTCATTATCCTTTTTCAATTTGGATACATTTTCTTTGATTCCTTTGTAGTTCCACTTGAATTTTGTGCATCTCTTCCATTTATGAGTCCTTGATCCATTTGTTTGAGAACTATTCTTCAAATACTTCCCATGTGGTGCTTCATCTAGTATCTTCATCAAGGCTATACCACCATTTGAAAGTTTCATCATCAAACTTAAGACTTGCCCGAAAAGGAGTCTTACAATTTTATTTTACCATCCTCAACCATTCCACGACTTTGATTTCATCTTTATCTTCATCTCATGAAATTTCAGGTATTTCCATTTGATTCTTAATTGAGTTCTAACCCACACCTCGACTTAAAACCATAATATACTAGTAATAATGATCTCAAAATAGTTATAATGCTTGTTCCAATATAATATTTTGTATTCTATCTTTTGATGTATTTTTGGATACAACTCAATTAGACATTCCAATAGAAAGTTATGATAGTTTTAAGTGAACATATCTTTGAAACTCTGATTTGGAGTTTGTCTTCCTAGATGACCTTCCTTGATGTATTTATGAAATTTTGGCTCCTATGAGTCTGATACGACTGTAGTACTATGAAATTTCTTCTCTTCAATGCCATAGGTATGGTAAAAATTGGATGTGTGCCAAGTGAAATTTATGGGAACTTTCCCAAACCTTGTTGATTTTGTCCCTTAGGAGAGAGAACTTGTATAGAATTCCACATGTTCAATATTCAATATCAAATTCTGAAATTCACACCAAAAATAATACAGACTATCCTATTTCCAAGTAAAGTGGTCTCATATAATTTGGATCCTCTATGAAGATTATATGATTGTTTTACCCAGAACACTTGTTTAGGGCCGTTATAGGACTAGTCCAAACCCTATCTTCCACAAGGTGTATCTCCAAAAGTGCAATGATTGAAGTTGACATTTTGTATGCCAGTACCATGTTGTGTCTTCTAAACGTCCTCAAAATTTTCACTTTCTAAAATTGTACCAGCTTATTTATAGCTAAAATTACAAGATGACTTGCTTAAGGAAGCAAAACCCTAGGATCAATGCTGCGATTCAAATGTAATGAACCAAATGCTTAAATTATTGTAAGCGAGCAGTGCACCATGTATTGAATGTGAGTGTGGAGCACAAATCAAGATAGATAAGTTATACAATAGATCCTTAAAATAATAGGAACCTCCTCCACATAACCAAATAGAAATTTATGCATCACAATTCCCATGTCTACAATGAATGCATGATCTCTATAAATACCTATTCACACCTGCATGAGGCCACTTTATTATTAGGTTGAGCCTATTACATATATATTTACACAATATATGTACATTTAGCTCCATATATGCCTTCCATAGTTTCATATCGTATACATTTAACCTATATATTCCCTCTTTGGTTCATAACACTAAATATGTGACCTTATAAATCCTTGGCCTCACTATTTGGTCTATGGGAAAACAATATTTACAATGATCTCATACTTACTATACACATCCAAGGTTTATGAGGTGGACAAAACCTCAAATATCCAAGTTGATATGTGTTGTACACTTAGGGGTAATTTGTTGTTGGTTCATAATAAGATAAAACAACAGGTTGTGAAACGTCAATTCTATCACCACTTTGAAGAGTTGGGTGTTCCTTTATCTCTAACCTTATAAGCAAACAACTCTCAAGGACCAAAAATTTGCACCTAAGTTTAATGCACCACCTCCAATATTCAAACATATTAGACAAGTTGCCTACAAATAGGCTCTTCATCCCTTTAAGATCCACCTCCACACATTTCATGTGTCGTATACGAGAAAGTGGTGGGAAATAATTGCAGAGTTCAAACCATCCACCTAGAATTACATGAAGACAGTTCTATTTGGTTGTAGTATGAGGTAATTTTAGACAAAAGAGAGTGGTGTTTGTGTCATTGTATTATCAAGAAAGTATTGATCGAGTGTAAGGATACATGATGCAAAGATTCTACTTGGGAATCATATGTGATCCTACGACAATTTCCACATCTCCAGCCTCGAGAACAAATGCAACTGATGAGAGAGGGCATTAGGGTTTTTTTAGATGGTTTCTAATTTGGTTAAGGAATTAGGGTTGTTGACTAATCACGGGTCAATGGATTAGGGGTTCGGATGTCACGGGATCCTATGTATATATTATGCATGGTAATGAAAGAAAGATGATGAATAAAATAATTAGAGGTGTGGCTCTAAAGGGTTGTTAGTTTTTTCTCGATTTGGGTTTTACGTGAAAATCTGCGTGTAATGTGTGTGTATGTGTGCCATTATATCTTTTCTAGTTTTAGTAAGAATATGTTTTTTCATTATTAATTATTACAAGGTTAAAATCTAAAACTAGGCAGAAATTGATAGATGTATAAGGATTTTTTGATGTAGACTAGGTTGTAGAAATTGACCACAGGAAGATCTACAAGTGGGTGTATGTTTAACCTATTTGGAGGAGAAATTAATGGGATGAATAAGAGGCGAGTTGTAGTTGAACTTTCAATTATAGAAATTGAATATGTGGAAACCACCCATGCAAGTAAGAATTTAGATGGTTGTAGAGATTGTGTTTAGGTATTGGTTTTGTACAAAAAATTGCAATGTTGTGTTGCAACAACCAAAGTGTAATATTTTAGGTAAATAATTTTGCTTAGCATGTTAATACAAAGCGTATTTATGTGCAATACCACTTTGTGAGCAACATGGTTGAAGAGAAGAAGGTGTGGTTGGATAAAGGTTGACACCTTGAGAGAATGTTTCATAACTCATTGAATTATATTAATACTGAGAAGTTCTCTTGGAGTGGAGAATCAATGGCCATTATTGCCCTAAATATTATGAACCAAATGCCTACATTATCATAACAGAATAAAAGTACACACCATGTACAAAAAAATGTTAGTGTGGAGTATAAATCCAATATAGATAATAGATATAATTTACACAATAACTCCTTAAAAAATGGGAACCTCCTCCACATAACCAAATACATTTATACATCACAATTCCCATGTCTACAATAATGAATACATGATCTCTATATATACCTATTAACCTACATGATGCCCCTTTACTATTAGATTGACCCTATTACATGTACATTTACATATAATTTGTACATTGTCCCCATATATCTTCAGTTCATATCATATATAATTAACCCTATATATTCCCTCTTTAAGTCATAACATAGTACCCTCTTCAAAACTATTTGTCCTCGGAGCTTTGCAATTAAAGGCTTCACGTAATGATGAAACCAAGTAATATGAATTTCTTATGTTCTTGCTTTCTTCTTTCCATTGATGATTATCCATCCATACAAAATCAATTCTTTTAGGTCGTAATCCTTGGCGGCTAGTTGTTGTATAATTTTATTTCCTTTGATTCATGTATTGTTGTTGAAGATTCTCCAATTTGTAGTAGATGTTGATCTATGATAATATATTGTTGAATAATGGTTACATCACAATTCCCATGTCTACAATAATGAATACATGATCTCTATATATACCTATTCGCACCTACACATGATGCCCCTTTACTATTAGGTCGACCCTATTACATGTACATTTACACATTATATGTACATTTGTCCCCATATATGCCCCCCTTTCGTTCATATCATATATAATTAACCCTATATATTCCCTCTTTAAGTCATAACATAGTACCCTCCTTCAAAAATCTTTGTCCTCAAAGCTTTGCAATTAAAGGCTTCACATGTGATGAAACCAAGTAATATGAATTTCTTATGTTCTTGCTTTCTTCTTTCCATTGATGATTATCCATCCATACAAAATCAATTCTTTTAGGTCGTAATCCTTGGCGACTAGTTGTTGTATATATTTTTTTCCTTTGATTTCATGTATTGTTGTTGAAGATTCTCCAATTTGTAGTAGATGTTGGTCTATGATAATATATTGTTGAATAATGGTTTTGTGATGCCATATTCCATGAATATTTATGACTATTCCATCTTCTTCCTTGATAATGTTGATATTGATATTCTTGTCTTCCTTGAAATCTTTCTTAATAATGACGGTGTCGATATGGTTTCACATTTGATGGTTTTCCTTCACTCTGCACATGAATTTCAACTATCGTTTTTTCAAAGACAATGGCATCCTCTATCATATTTTCTTGGTCTTTGATTACTCTAGTCTTGGATATAATACCATCATATTTGGCATGCATCTCCTCTATATTAAGTTCAACTTATTTAAGTATCTTATGGTGACCTTCTTGAATCTTGTCTTCTTTCTCCTTTTGAAGCTACAATGTGACCACATCTATCAAATTTTGACGTCCTTATTCAATTCTTGATTGAATTTCTAATTTTACCTCATCATTATTTTTATATTCCTCAACCTTCTTGAAAATTTCCTTTTCAATTCTTTTAGTAGATTCTTCATCCAAGATCCTCATTTCTTATTGATTTTGATAAAAAAAAAAATCTTCTTTCAATCTTTTAACCTCATCCAATAGTTTTTTTTATGGTTTTGTAATCTATATATCTCTTCATATTTCTTTTTCAAATATTCCCTTGACTCATCATTTTCCAACTTTCATTTTCTAGTATTTTCTTGCTTTATGTTCTTAACCTCCTTAATGGGTGATTCATTAAGGGATTGCATCTTAACAAACTCATCATTTTTATTTACAATATATTTTCTTAGATATTCATTATCCTTTTGAAATTTGGATACATTTTCTTTTGATTCCTTTAGTTCCACTTGAATTGTGTGCATCTCTTCCATTTATGGGTCCTTGATCCATTTGTTTCAGAACTATTCTTCAAATACTTCCCATGTGGTGCTTCGTCTAGTATCTTCATCAAGGCTATACCACCATTTGAAAGTTTCATCATCAAACTTAAGACTTGCCCGAAAAGGAGTCTTACAATTTTATTTTACCATCCTCAACCATTCCACGGGCTTGATTTCATCTTTATCTTCATCTCATGTAAATTTAGGTATTTCCATTGATTCTTAATTGAGTTTTGACCCACACCTCAACTTACAACCATAATATACTATTAATAATGATCTCAAATAGTTATAATCCTTGTTCCAATATAATATTTTGTATTTTATCTTTTCGATGTATTTTGAATCATCTCAATCGGACATTCCAGTCGAAAGTTATGGTAGTTTTAAGTAAACATACCTTTGCAATCCTGATTTGGAGTTTGTCTTCCTAGATGACCTTCCTTCTGATGTATTTATGAAATTTTAGCCCCTATGGATCTAAAATTACAACCTGTAGTACTCTGAAATTTCTTCTCTTCAATACCATAGGGATGACTGAAATTGGATGTGCCAAGTGAAAGTTAAGGTAACTTTCCCAAACCTTGTTGATTTTTGGCCTTTCCGGGAAAGAAAACTTGTACAGAATTCCATGTGTCCAATATTCAATATAAGATTCTGAAATTCACACCCAAAATACTAAAGACTATCCTATTTCCAATGAAATTGGTCTCATATAATTTGGATCCTCTATGAAGATTATATGATTGTTTTACCCAGAACACTTGTTTGAGACTAGTTATAGGACTAGTCAAAAACCCTATCTTCCACAAGGTGTATCTCCAAAAGTACAATGATTCAGAAGCTGACATTCGTACCACAAGTACCATGTTGTGTCTTCTAAACATCCTCAAATTTTCACTTTCTAAAGTGGCCCCGAAAAAAAATTATAGCGAAAATTCCAAGATGACTTGCTTAAGGAAGCAAAACCCTAGGATCAATGCTCTGATTCCAAATGTAATGAATCAAATGCTTAAATTATTGTAACAGAACAGAAGTACACACCATGTACAGAATGTGAGTGTGGAGCACAAATCCAAGATAGATAAGTTATACAATAATTCCTTAAAGAATAGGAGAACCTCCTCCACATAACCAAATAAATCTATACATCACAATTCCCATGTCTACAATAATGAATACATGATCTCTATAAATACCTATTCACACCTACACATGAGGCCACTTTACTATTAGGTCGACCCTATTACATATATATTTACACAATACATGTACATTCAGCTCCATA
>SNQJ01S0191878.1:8100-22290 GCA_010110895.2 Picea sitchensis
GTGATCATCATGCTGAAATAAAAGAGACTGCAATTGTTGATGATCAAAATCTGATCTCAAGGGAACCAGAAGGTTGTTTATTTTCAAGAAAAGAGGAATGTATGTATGAGGAGTTGTATTTTCTCAATCAACAAGTTTCCAACCATGGTCTCAAGGATCCAATTTCTTATTATATGGAGTCATATGTTTCATATTGTCTGAAATTTCCAGTTTTCATTATTCCACAAGTATTCATGGGTAAACATGTTTCTCTAAAATATTTTTTATCGTTTTTTTCATACCTCTTTTATTCTTTATTGATCAGTGGTATGGATGGGATTCCTTTAGTCATGAAGTTACTTGAATGGTTGCTGTGGAAATTTTCCTTTACTTGATAAAGTTGTTGATGTGGTTAGGGTAAGGTAGCATAGGTAATAAGCTCACTTCCTGAGAATTGATTTCCTTAAGTTTCTAGTGAGTATTTCAGTTTCTTGAGTAAGTGGCAGTTTTTGACAGTATTTAGAGGTTGGTTTCACGGTTGACTCCATAGCTCAATGGATAAGGAAACTATAACTGCTAGGTTCTTGGAATCCTCACAGGGAGGCCTCCATCCTAGTTAGATCCAGTGTTAGCACTCAAAAGTGCACCATAAATTTTCTAAATTACTTTTTCAAATTGGTGCTAAATTTTCCTATTCCTTTAGTTCTTTTCCTACGGTCATAGCCTCCCAATTCGTCACCGAGCCTTGACATTTTCCCATTAATCGCTTTGGCCAAAGGTGGTGTGTGATCAAGTGTCCTAGATCAAACATATACTATCTACCAAATCTAATGCATATAACAAATCCCCACTCCATGTACACATTAGAGAGAAAGCTTATGAAAATGGAGACTTTCCTAAAATAGACGAGGTGTGTTACCGAATTTGCAGAGTTATTTCAAAGATGGTGCTACTGAATCATCTATGTAGTATGTTCTGCGATTTTTCTCCCTTATATGCTATGAAAAATCCTAAGATTAATTTAGTTGGGCGCTACCAAATCCACATAGTTGTTTTGATGATGGGCGCTACCAAATTCACATAGTTTAATACAGGATCGATGCTACCAAATGTGCAGAGTTATTTTTGCAAGGACGCTTCTGCAAGTTTTGAGTGATTAATTTAAAATTTGGGTTATGAACAAATGGGAAGGTATTTTTGAAAACTCGAAGAGGTTGTTTTTCATCACATACCATATAACAAAAACCTCTCTTAGTTTTGAAAAGTTTGTTATGGTTTGAGAGATATTAGACATAGAAGTGACATTACCGAATGTGCATAAATTGTTTTGCAGCAGCGCTACGGAATTTCCTGTAGTGATTACGATTTGAATATTCGCCTTGTTGGGAGGTTCCCACCTATAAAGGAGGATTCAAATGGATTCTCAAGGATCAGTTAGAAGTCAAGGGACACCCTCACCTAATTTTTATCTCCATCAAATACCTCATGTAGTGAGGTGGAAACTATTTATTAATGACTTCCAACAATTTCCTGAAAATTAACAGTTTGTTGGATTTTTGTCTCTTTGATTGTTTCCACCTATCTCCAAGGCTTAGAATCCAATGGAGGAGAGGGGATTTGAGATCCTAAGGATATTTGACTGTTATTTTATATTTAAGGATAGAGAGAGCTCTTGAGGAGAGGTTGGAATGGTTGAGCTGAGGCTCCATTATTGTAATATTTTTGACTAAGATTGGTTCTCTGGTTATGTACTGGACTTGAGAATTTGTTATTAGTAGAAACAATTTCTCTTTATGTCATATTGTTGCCTCTTATTCTGAAGTGTTTATGATTGGAGGATCCACATGATTTTTTTAGGGTTGTTTTATGATGAATGTTTTATTATAATACTGTTGTGATGTTCTTCAGTTTTCTTTAAACTTTGAATTCAAAAGGATCTTGTGTTTGAGTTTTTCTTCCTTGGGATGCTTCAAGACCCGAGGTTAATATCATACCTTTACACCTCCCTCAATGAGTTTTCCTGCTATTCACTGACTGAAGCTAATAAATACCTCATTTTCTTGTGCATGTTATCCCATATTTATGAGTTAAAACCTTATTATTTTTAGTCTTGTCCATTTTACCTTTAAAAAACTCTTTTTACATTTACACATATTTTGATGGGTACTGGGATTATCCTCTTGTAGTCATAGGGTGATTCCCAGTGCTAACAGATCTTTAGTTTGGGATTTGTGAGAAGCAAAGATGATCATTTCATATATTATGAAGATGAAGGTGGGTGTTTCATATATGTAGCATTGTATGTCGATGACATGTTGTTGATTGCAAAAAACATGAGCACAATAAAGGAGGTGAAGAAGCAATTATCCTCCAAGTTCGACATGAAGGATCTCGGTGCAATGAATTTCATTATGTGAATGGAGATCAAGAGAGATCGATCATATAGAAATATATGGTTGAACCAGATGAAGTATATTGAAACATTCTTGAAACATTTTAACATGTAGGATTGCAAACATGTGAAGGTGCCAATTCTAGTGGGAGCAAGGCTAACTGCTAAACAATGTCCAAGGTCACATGAGGAAATAGAGGACATGAAACATGTTCCATATGAAAGTGTTGTTGGTAGTCTAATGTATGCGATGGTCTGCACTCGACCAAACATTTCCCATGCAATGGGAGTGTTGAGTAGATACATGTCGATGCCTGGGAAGGAGTGTTGAAATATTGTAAATGTGAAGAATACTCTACTTAAAATTGAGTTATTACTTTATATATCAATCCCCTTTTGTGGATTGATCATGTAGGGACTTATGTATGACCAAATCCCCTTTTGTGGATTGATGAAACGATATTCATATGGTGATATCCAAGAAGTTGGACCCTAGGGATTAACCACTAGTTGAAGAAGTCGACCCTGCTTGGTGAAGAGACATAACCCTACCGCCCCTCAAATAATATAAATAAGAGAGGAAGGCGCCTCATTCACTCACTCACTCAAATCACTCATCTAGTGCGCAAGTTTTGAAGATAGTTGTAGTTGCAAAAAGAAGGAGAGAGAGGCACATTGCTCAGTCTTGGATATTCTCTAGTGTTTTGGTCTTTAATTTTGGAATTGTATTGGAAATCTATTATTGAGGAAGTTTTTGTTGGGTTTTCTCCCCCATCAGGGTTTCCCAGGATAAATGCCATGTACCTTGTGATTGTGTTTCTTTCAATGATCCTGCTTATGCTATTATTGTCTAGTAAATTGAAAAGAACTTAATAATATCTCTAAATTTAACATGGTTTCAGAGCTAAAGTGAGTAGAGCACCTTTCACTGGGTAACCAAAAATGTCACTATTGTCGTACAAGAAAATTAGGGATTTTTATTGGAAGAGAATTTCTTACTAAAAACCATCTAGGGAAGTGTGCCCTAGCCTATTGAACTCATTGACAACTTGAGCACACCTTTTCATTGTCCAGAGCCTCTGGAAAGTGAAACCCTAGTTTTGACTAGTACCAGAAAACTAGGAAACCAGAAGCAGTACCAAAAGTACCAGTCTAAATTTTCACAGGCTCAGTTTTAAGGGGTAAAATTTGGATTTTTTTAAAATAGACTACACCAGTCTACTCGCCTCATCCGAACGCACCTCCTGGTAACTTCAGATTCAATTTTTGAGCACTTTCATTTTTTGGTCATTTTCCCAACTCCAGGTCAAGATGTTTGCAAGTACCAAGCTTGTTGACAAGTATAAGGTGTGGAAAAATTTCATTCTTAGAAGTATAGGATTTCACTCATTCTTTAAGAGAATGAACTTGAAAAATTAATAAGGGAAAATGTACCAGAACTCAAAGAAGATGAAGCTAAAGAAAAGTACAAGAAGGATATGGTTAGGGCCAAAAGAATCATTGCAAACTCTATTAAATATCACTTAATCCCTCAAGTGTCATCAAAGAATACTGAAAAATAAATGTTTGATTCCCTAACCATAATGTATGAAGTAAATAACGTTAACCAAAAGATGAATTTGAGAACCCAACTCAAGAATACAAAGATGCAGAAAGGAGAAACGGTTCAGGACTATTTCTCTAGGGTTATTCGTTTCAAAGAAAAACTAGAATAAAGTAGAAACAAATTAGATGAATATGAAATAATAATGAGAAATATTAATGGTATCACAAGACATTGGGATGCCTTCATCTAAACGATATGTGCAAGAAAGGAGAATCTCCAATTTAATAGTCTTTGGGAAAAATGTGTTCAAGAAGAAGCAGTAGTAGCCAACCAAGAAACAATACTATTAAGGGATGAAGACCAAGCCCTAGTTTCTCAAGATAAAGGGGGAAATATAAGGTCTCATTTCCAAAAGGAGACCCACCTCCATAATGAATCTCACTGCCCAAAGATATTCACCCACTTCCATAAAGAATCTCACCCTCTAAGGAGATTCTAGAAATTTCAGAAAGGTCAAAGAAGAGAAAAAAATTTCTCCTCTTATCAATGTTATCATTGTGATAAGATGGGGAATATTGCTAAGAATGTTTCTGCAATAAGGGAAGAATACAAGAAGATAAATAAAAAAATACATCATGTCCATGCAGTTGAAGATGATGAGCCACCCACGAAGTTGACTAAATAAGAGATTGAAGACTATGTTTTATTTTCCGCCCTCTCAGGATCTGTGTCACCTGGAGATAATACTTGACTCATAGACAATGGTGCCTCTAAGCACATGATAGATCAAAGAGATATTCTCTCTAGCCTTATAGAAAAAAACTTTTCCCATAAATTTACACTTGGAGATTATTACCAATACCCTATAAAGGGGCTGGGAGAATCCACCTACAAACTTGATTCATAGACCCCAATGAAAATGAAATATGTACTATATGTACCAGGTTCGAAAAATAACTTAATTTCTATCTCAACTTTAGATAATAAAGGTTTTTGGGTTGCATTCATAGATGATGAAGTTCTTATGTGTCCTGAAGGAACAACCATAGAAGATGCAATTGTTATGGGAACAAAAGAAGGTGGTTTATATAAGTTAAAAGGTCACTCATATGAAACTTTGACTCACTCCACTGAGATTCCATGTGAAATTTGGCATAGAAGACTAGCTCACATCAACTAAAACTCCTTACCATATGTAATCAAGGTAGTTATAGGTCTACTAGAGTTCAAGGTTGATCATGAAGGTGTGTGCAAGGGATGTGCACAAGGAAATAACATAAATAACCCTTTCTCAAAGAGCGACAATAAAGAAGACAGAATCTTGGATCTCATCCACTCAGATGCATGTGGTCCAATGCCATCAACCTCTCTTAGTGGGTATGTATACTATGTGTCATTTATTGATGATTATTCTTGAAAGACTTGGGTTTGTTTATTGAAATCAAAAGATGAATTATTTAGAAAGTTCAAGGAATTCAAAGCCTTAATAGAAAATCTCTCCGAAAGAAAGATTAATATACTCAGGGCAGATAATGGAGGAGAATATACCTCAAAATAATTTTTGAGATTTTGAAAATATGTCAAGATTAAGAGGGAGCTCGCCACTCCCTAAAATCCTCAGCAAAATGGTGTAGCAGAAAGAAAGAATAGATATATAATGGAAGCATTGAAGACTATGATCCACGATCAAGATCTTCCAATGAACTTATGGGATGAAGCAACAAGAACAACAGTGTATGTTCAAAACAGATTATCCCATAATGCACTTGGATTGAAAACCCTTGAAGAAATGTTCTCGAGAAAGAAGCCAGAAGTAATAAATCCCAAGATATTTGGTTTTCCAGTGTTTGTACACATTCCGAAAGAAAGGAGAACCAAGTTGGACTCTTCAGGAAAGAAGGGAATATTTGTTAGATACTGTGAGGTCTCTAAGGCCTTCAAAATTTACATACCAGGTTACCATCATATTGAGATCAATAGAGATGTAACCTTTGATGAAGACACAACAATCAAGAAATCAAAGAGATTCTATCTTGAAGAAGTATATAAAGAAGAACCTGTAGCTCCCATAGTTGTAGAACCAGTGAGGGAAGTTACAATTATCCCTGATGATGAGATTCCAAAAGATCATGATATGACAAAATCTCAATAACCTCCCCAAATGACAATCTCTCACAAGAGAAAGCCATGTTGGGAAAGGTAACTTATTCAGTATGGAGAGAATTATGGTGCACCATAAGGAACAATGAGACATATCAAGAAACCTAAGCCATTCTCCAGTTATATCGCTTTGATGTGTGATCTCATAGAAAATGAACCTACTTGATTTGAAGAAGCCATTCAGAAGAAATAATGGGCGGATTCCATGATAGAAGAATACCAATCCATTATAAAGAATGACGTATGGGAAATAATTCTCATACCAAAGAGCAAAGATGTGGTATCTTCCAAATGGTTATATAAGATAAAACATGTTGCAGATGGAAGTATTGGAAAACATAAAACAAGGTTTCTATCTCATGGATTTTCTCAAAAGGAAGGCATTGATTATGAAGAGATGTTTTCTCTTGTAGCCATATACACTTCTATCAGAACAATTATAGCTCTTGCAGCCAAGATGAAGAAGGCTCTATACAGGTTGAAGCAAGCTCCTAGAGCTTGGTATGGAAGAATTGGTAGCTTCCTGGCGAGCTTGGGATTTACCAAGAGTAAATATGATTCTAACCTTTACTTCAAGGTTATGAATGATGAGCCAGTTATATTTTTTTTGTAAGTGGATGAATTATTCTTAAATGAAGAAGAAATGCTCATCAGAAATTGTAAGAAAATTATTCAATGAAGAAGAAATGCTCATCAGAAATTGTACAATGTTCACCGCATTTGAGAGATGAAAGACCTAGGCCCTGATGCATTATTTCTTAGGTATTGAATTTTGGCAGAGTCTCTAAGAAGATCTTCCTTAACCAAGGGAAGTATGTAGTTGAAATATTGAAGAGGTTTGATATGTTGGAATGTAAATCCATGAACACACCCATGGAAACAAAGTTGAAGCTCTTGGTTGATACTGCCAATTTTTTGATGCTACTCTATAAAGACATAATAGGTGACTCATTGATGTATCTTAAAGAATACCATGCCCGATATATGCTTTGTTGTGAACACCTTTGAGTTAGTATTTGGTAGAGCTCAGACATGTTCACCATGTAGTTGCAAAGCATGTGATGACACCAATGGTATGTTGGAATTTGGTCTCTATTACTCGAGATCATGAATTTAGACTAGTTGATTATACTGATTCAGATTGGTACCGGGTGTTGGTGCAAGAGTGATCAGAACAGGGTCCTTCTCAAATGACCAACAAAATGTAGCAAAGTATTCTAGAGCTGCTGATATTTTCATCTTCTTGGGAGGGAAGAAGTCTCACCTCAAGTGCAAATCCTAGACTAGAAAGAGAGGGAAGGGGTAAGGGACACTTAGAAAGACCTCAAAGTTATCAATATTCATATTAGTTTTGTGCAAGATAGATTAGACATGTATCAGTTCTGAATGTTTCCTAACTAAGAATAAAGAAAACAGAGCTTCATTTCGATTCATAAGGAATATATAAACAATTAAGCATATCATACATAAAGATAATACATAACAACATTCAATACATTCATAAGACTCAATACACATGATATATTCAAAATTTGGGCCTCCAATTATATTAACATATCATGTTCTTCTCATAGCTCGATTCTCATACACAAGTAATCAAGGATTCTCCTCATCGAATCTTAGACAATGTTACAGTCTCTTTCTCATCTACATCTAGATTGATACAAAAATATGATACAGAGATAGCTTGGTTCTTACCCAGATCTCCAAAACTCAGCTATGCTAACAGTATGGACTAGTACAACAATGACTCTCATCACAAAATCAATACTAACAACTACAATAACACTACTAATCCCATACCAACAACCCTAGAAACAATAAAATCAACACTCCATCCCAAAAACCCTTTTACAATCATAGCAGTCTCATATATATAATAATATGATCTTTAGGTTTGCTAGTTGAGAACCCATGAGTTCTCTCTTCTTCTTGATATTGTTGCAACTTCTTTCCTCAAAACTGATTTTGCACTGTCCTTCCAACCACTTTCTGTTTCTTTCCTTAGTCCATTGTCAACCTCCTCAACAACTTGCAAAACTTTTTTTCTCCAAAATGAAGCTGCAACATCATGTGAAAAAATTCTATTCATCAAAACGAAGGGCCCAACAGGCTCCAACCACAATCCTTGAATCGCCCCAAGTCAAGTATTTGGTTCTTCCGTGGTCTCCGGTTCGGCTTGTTTTTCTTTATTTCCTTCTGGTTCCAGGTTGCTTCCATTTCCATATTGGAATATTTCTTCTTTATCTTCTTCAAATGCATGGCCCAACTCAGGTACTATTTCTAGGGCTCTCTTCCTGGCATCTTGGAAGTTGTCCACTTTGTCCTACCAATTCCTGGAAAGTAGTGAAGCTTCAACAACGAACTGTTGGGTGGAGTTTATGATGTATTCTTTTGGCTTGGATGCAACTAAAGTGTTCCATTCTGAATCAACTATGGTGCCCACTTGATGCATCTGTAGGTAAGATATCTAGACTACAGGTTGAAACTCTCATATTTATTTCTTATCCATAGTATGAGATTCATATAGTGCATTGATATCATTGTCTTCCTACTGGAGCTTGTCAAATTTATCTTGTTGTTCGAGTGGATCTAGCTTGTTGGATGCTTCTTCGTTGAGTGATTGGATCTTCACACACAAGTCCTCCAATGTTTGTTTGCACCTTGAAATGATTYCCATCCAATCGCTAACCTCTCTGAAGATTTTTGTGCATTCTATGGTCCTTTTATGCAAAGTTTCTATTGCATTGTTTCCTTCCAAAATGATTTTCTCCATTTTCTCTTGTATCTTCCTCAGTTGCAGTTCAACTTATCGCTTACTATCGTGCAACTGTACTTCGAGATTTTCTTCTCTTTCTACCAACTCTGACCAGGCTACCTAAAGAAATTCAATCTGCTCCGTAGGCTCACCTGTTGTGTTGGATTATGGCAGTTGAGGCACTGTCTTCCTAACCATTGTCCAAGCCTTTGTGAGTTTTTCCTTTTCCTTTTCTATCTTTTGTTATGCCTGAATCTTTGAATATTCATCCTATGTTTGTTGTTCTTGCGCAAGGAGTCCTTCTTGTTTCCAGAACTTGAATTCTCATTCGGCCTGGTGGATCATCTGCTCCAATTGTTTAGTTGAGGCTCTGATTATTCCCACTAGCTACATTGTCGACAACTGAGTGAGATCACTCGATGAAAGAGAGACATCTGGGGGTAATCAGACTTGTAGTGGTATTCCACTAGCCATCAAACGTTTAGATGGTGTCTCCACCTCTTCTTCCCTTGGGGATGCACCTTGAATTTGATGTTCAAGTCTACCCTTCAAAGTTGTTGGAAGTAGAGGGAAAACTTTTGTCTTTTCCAGGAAAGTTGCAACAGTTCCGAGCATCGCTGTGAATATTGGAGTACTGGCTCTAGTTGTTCTTTCAGGTATGTTGCACTCTTCCTCGATGTGGTTTTGGGTTCTTTCTGAACTGACTATGCTCTTGCCCCTGTTTATAATGAAACTTATGAAGTCTCACTTTTGTTGATGGAAATATCAACATTGATTATTGAGAGAGGACTTTGGGTGCCTGGAACTTGCGGTATTGGAGCAAGTGGTTGAATTTATTTTTTCTGACTCTTTGCTTAAGGTAGAGTTCCTGGAATGGTTACCTATGGAGAAAATGTTTGGCTCAAGGCTTTAGTGTTCAGGGTAGAGGGTTCTGCTACCTTCTCGGAAGGGTCAAGGAGATCCAGGTGCATGGGATCTGGAAAAGTGGGTTGGGATGGAATGGTGGTGTCTTCAAGTTGCGATGGGGCTTATGATGGTGATGGAGCTTGCTCGGTGATGATGGTTGTGTAGGAAGTGGTGTCCGACTCAAGATCATCTATGATGTTAATCATAGTCTAGGAATTTTGAGCGACTTCTCTAGTATGAGGTACAACCAAGGATATTGTCTTTGGGTTCAATATATTCACAGGAGAAATACCTATTCAAGGTTTCCTGATTGAGGTATCCCCTATGAAGGCAGCAACAAGAATCTCATTCACATATTTACCTAATAACGCAGCCTGTTATGGGAGCTATGGAAGCATAGGTAATGTCTTCTTCTTTTGCTTCAGAGGTTCCTCATCATATTCCTCCTCTGAGTCCGTATACATTTAGACCTTTGGCGTTTTCACTGTTAGGGTGGAACTTGGCCCTACTCCTTCTTCCTTTCCATTTTTATTGAGGATCTTTGGTGGCAAGAGATAATGCATACCTGCATTGCGTGGGTTGTGCTTAAGACTTGGCCATGACATAAATTCCTTATCGAAGGATTATTCATCTAGGTAGAAGGGTAACGCCCTCGTATAGTAACAACAAATGTGTAGTGTCGATTTATATTGAATGTGATGTTTCAGGTGTTGAGGTTTAACTATTTCTATGGTATGCAGAACCACTGAATTGCATCAATAATATGGTTGTACCACTTCAAGAATGGTGCATTGTTGAACTCCGTATTCTCAGAGTCTGATCTTGTGTGTTAGGGTTCAAACATCTTGTCTAGGAGACCCTTGTCTGCAGGGGACAATTGTCTTCATGTGGGTGACGTCCATTTCCACATGGAGAACATGACTAATAAGTAGCCATATGTAAATGTTCTTCCTTTCTCCCGAGCCTCTTCACACACAACTAGGAGTTCCTCTAGTAGGTATGTGCACAAGTTGAACACAACTCCATTTACACAAAAGTATGCTACCGAAAGGGTGTCTAAGGTGCATTTTATCCCTTGTAGTACGAGCACATAACCTTGCTAGTGATCACGTAGAAGGAAATCCAGACTATCTCTAGTAGGATTGGGTCAATGTTAGCACTGCATGCCTCTTTGTGTATGGAATTTCTCATACAAGATGAATTCGCCCTTCTTAGTCTCATGCTTGATTGGGCCTTGGAAGAATTTTGAGACATCCTCACCTTTGAGGGATAGTTAAATGAGTTGGTGGATATACTCAGCATGAATCATATATCTCCTATCGAGCCATAAGCTCATGTCATGCATCTGACTGATCAAAAAATTGGTGCACCGCACAACCTCACCAGTGGTTTCAAAAACTGGTATATCCCTAAGGTTCATGATGTTTGAATTGAATAGGTTGACGAACTTTGGCTTTGACCCAAACTACATGCCTTCTAGTGCATCAAGAGCCAAGTCCCATAATACACTGATATTCATTTGCGGGAACAATACTTGGTCTATCAAGTTGAGGTCGAGGGGTTTTAATTGATTAGACTTTCCCTTGACATTGCCCATGATCTCAACTCAGGGATCACAGGGCTCGTCTGGAATTACCTCTTTTGGAGTTGAGGTCTGCTTCTTTTTCTCTTGGCATGTTGGCTCTGAATTTCTTAGAAAACTTAGATGGACTGAGTAGGGGCTCGGGGTCGTGACTAGGGGGCAAGAGATATCAAAATGTAGACAAGAGTTCATATAACACAACAAAAAAGATAACTAATGGAAATAATGAGTCTCACTCATGAATTCAAAAAATCTTATACGCGGGATAACTGAAGATCTCTGTAATTACTCCTAAGGACACTCATTGTGAAACCATAAATGCAATCTCAGGCTGAGGTGTCTGACAAGACTAATAATGGGGCAAGATCTATAGGGTGATCCTAGAATTTAATGACTGATATGATAAGGATGTGGTCAACCTGAGGTCTTACCGTTTTAATGGTTGAGGATCCTGTCGAGGATACCGATGGAATATTTTCATATAATGCCTTTATGGATTAATGAAAAGTTATGATGGTTTATTATAGCTACCATAAAGCATATGACTGGACAAGATGCATGTGACACATGGGATGTGATATAGTTTAGATTCATCCCCCCTCCAACAACAATGGGGTCCCCGTCATATTTAATGAATTCATGCATGCACAAATTTCCTGGGTGTTTCTAATATCAGATTTCATAGAGGAGTACATTATCCTCTTCCGCAAATCTTTTGGACTTAGTATTACTGTCATTCCAATATTTTTGTCTAGATTTTTCAATTGTCTAATGCAAATATGCTAAAAATATTGCTTCCTCAAGCTCTTGCAAGTCTGCAATCCTCTACGCAACTGATTCATCATCTGTTATGTGTGTAGCCCATGCTATATAGAGACTAGGGGTAATAAATTCTATGGATACAATAACTTCTTTCCCATAAACCAACTAAAATGGAGTATACCTATGTAGTTTCTTCGTGGTAGTCCTGTAAGCCTACAAGACTGTTGGAACTCTATCATCCCAGTCTTCCCTATTTGCGCAACATACCTTTGTCAGTCCTATTTCAGAATTTTATTGAATATCTCCACTGTAGCATTAGATTTTGGATGGTAGGGACTGCTCTTATGGTGTTGTATAAGGAATTATATTGTCAATGTTGTGATTTTATTGTTGATAAAGTGACTTCCTTGATCAATGGTCAAACTTCCAGGACATCCAAACCAAGTGATAATGTTCTCCAAGATAAATCTAGTTGTTGTATATGTCAAACGAACTTGAACTGCCTCCACTTCAACCCATATTGTGAGGTAATCAGTTGCAGTAATGTTGTATCTGGCCTTTGATTTCTGAGTCGTGGGGATGATCAGTCCAATAAAATCAATGACCCACTTGTCAAATGCTTGAATTTCTCTGACTAGATGAAGGGGTAATTCATCTCAGCATGAAAAATTTCCTACTCTTTGGAAGGCGTCAAAAGATCTAGCATACTCCTTAGAATATTTAAATAACATATCCCACCATAATCCCACTTGAAGTACCTTTTGTGTAGTAGATTTACCTCCAACATGTCCTCCCGCAAATCCATTGTGGAATTCCCATAGGATATCTTTCCTTTCGTGGTTCAAGACACATCTCCTAAGGATGTTGTCGAGTCCCAATTTGTAAAGTTGTCTAGAAATCAATTGATAGTATGTTGTGTGAACCACCATATGTCACTTTTGGGTTGTGGAGTAAGTTTCTGGGTGGGTCCCTGTTGAAGGAAAATCTCCTTGCGGACAGGTAGATCTCCTCAAAGAGCTAGACTCTTAACTCTAAGACAGAAAGTGCTTATCATGGTCACTAACTTCCTTTTAGATCTAGGTGGACTAGTATGTGAAGAGGAAAGAGAAAAGAAGTACCTTTTACCAATGTTTCTCCCTGCATGCTCCGAGTTGAGCTCCAATCTTTCGCTCCTCGATAATCCCTATAGACAAACAAAGTATGACTACTTCCTACTCTATTGAGATTAGTCCGAAATAGGTCTATCTACTAAAGAGACAAATTCATGTTCAATCTCACATGAATTAGAAAGAAACAAGCCAAGCAAATTATATTAATGAGGAAAAAAAATTACTTGCAGTCGTAGATGGATTGCAGCAGTTTCGTCAAGTCCTCTTTGTCTACCTCTTGCTCAAATGATCCATGATATGAATGATGATAGCTTCACTAATTACTCCCTATGAGATCATAGGTCTCTTGCTTCCAAATCATCTCTGTTCCAACACCACTTATAAGATCATAAGTTTGGTGTGATTCTCCCTTTTCTTCCTCTTTCACCATGAGAAAGCTTGCTTATATAGCCTTGGAGAGGCTCAACAACTCGAGATATCTTTGGGGTGAGTTGAGTATTTTCCTCCTTCAGTTAGGGATCTACCCTAAGATCATGGCTTGATTGAGGATTCGAATTCAACTACCTTCTAAGAACAAAAAGATCCTTCCCCCATTCTTCTCAACAAATCAACTACTGCCCAGAATAGGTAGCGCTCCCTCAAAAGGGCACTCAGAGCGTTATAGCGCTCCCGAGTAGTGTATAAGGGAGTGCCAACACTCCTGAGGGTAGGAACACTCCTGCAAAAGGGCTGATGCAGTGCTATAATGCTCCCAGATAGTGTATAGGGGAGTGCCAACACTCCTGAGAGAGGTATAGGGGAGCGATCCCTTCCAAAAACTCAACTTTTTGGGTGTTTTCAGATGGCAAGAGGTTCATAAGCCTGTTGACTCATTTCTCTTCTTCCAAATCAAATGTTTGAGGTGTTTCAAGTGTCCTTCTCATGTTGTTATAGGCATGACATAGGCATCATGGTAGTATGATTTCTTTAACACTTGCGACACTTGTGAGCAAAATG
>SNQJ01S0191883.1:0-17932 GCA_010110895.2 Picea sitchensis
ATACCAACAACAAAATACCAACTGTATCCCTCAACAAATCTGATATATGCAACAATACTAAACATCCAATACCATCTCAAGAGATAAACCCTAGCTCACAAAACATACCATAAACATGATGTGCCATATCTCTCATAAATACACCTCAACCATGTTGTTGTCGTGATTTTTCTGCTGCACTTTTTCTTTCGCGATTTTTCTGCCACACTTTTTTTGCCGCACTTTTTCTATTGCAATTTTTCTGCCACACTTTTTCTGCAGCGATTTTTCTACTGCACTTTTTCTGCTGCGATTTTTCTACCGCGATTTTTATGTCGCACTTTTTCTACTGTGATTTTTTTGTTGCACTCTTTCTGCCGAACTTTTTCTGCCACACCTTTTCTGCCACAATTTTCCTACTTCACTTTTAATACCTCACTTTTCCTACCACACTTTTTCTGCTACAAATTTCCTCTATCAATAATACCTGCCCAAATAACCTTTCATAAAAAAATAGATATTCAATGATATTCAAGTGTGATTAAGTGAGCTATTTTTTCCTCTTATTTATACTTTCATGTAACATTACACTTTCCTTATTTTAGGGAGTTCTCCATTTACTTCATTATTTGAATAATTTCTTTTTCAAACACTTGAATTTTGGGGGCTTTTGTATGACTCATGAGGGTTCTTCAACTTATATGGCCATAAATCTCTAACCATGAGGAGTTATGTGACGTTCCACATACCACCGAAAATGGCATGACAAGAACTATCCATCTAGAATAGTTTCACTACAAAATTTACTGACCTTGATCTCATTATTCCACAATTAAGCATGGGTTCTCTAACCATACTTCTATGATAACTCAAACTGCAAAGCATCTTCCCATGAGGGATTTCACCATAAGGGGACCACTTTGGAGTTCATCCATTTGTACTTCTTATCAACTATGACAAGACAACAATGAATCATCTTTACATCAATCAAACTTGGGTCCATTACCCAAACCTTTGTGATACCAGGCTTTCTTCAAGGGTTGACATCAATGACAACCAACCTTAATCAACAATGAATTGTTGTAAGAACTGCATGTGTCCAAAAAATATCTATCAATTTTGAATCCATTAGCATTGTTCGAGCCATTTCCTATGTAATTAACATCCATAATATTACTTTGTCTTTGAACCACTCTTTGAAACAATCTATGAATCCATGCTCTCGTCCACTGTCATATATATGTCCAAACCTTCTATGTGTTCTTACAAATCCATCTCTATACATACTATCCAATACTCTACTACACAACTATCCATAACGATGACCCATTTATTACTATACTATCATGAAGTCTTCACTACTACAACTATCAAACTGTACTTATACTAACTAACTGCTCTAGATTTGTCTACACAAACTCTACAAGCTGCTCGAAGCATGGTTCTTTGGTCTGTAATGGTTATCGCATAGACTCCCCCTATATAATATTCATGTTAACTGGGAGTCTCTAAGCCAGATGGATCACAACAATTCCTACTCTGATGTGTATTCATCATCATCTTCATTGGTAGATTCATCATCTCTCTGATCTCTGACTTCTTTCTTTCTGTATGTGGATTCATCTTTCACTACAATGCCTAAAATTAAAATCTCTTGAAATTGTTCTGTATTTACTTCTCCTTCTTTTATTTCAGTTATTTTCCAAACCTTTCTGTATGTTTGGAAAATCAATTATTTTCCAAACCTTTCTATGGTAAACCTTTCTGGTTTACCATGATTCCTTAGTTTGAGTACTTCTGAATAACTCTTTCTATTTTCTTCATTCTTCTTTTCTAGCAACCTAGAGTTCTTCTCTTCATTCTCTATAACTGATGTGGATGTTTTTGTCTCTTCAACGTTCTTGTTGAGATTGATGATTTTACTTCTCAATGTGACAACTTCTTCTTCAAGATTCTCAACCTCTTCTTCTTTCTTCATTATCTAAGACTTCATGAATTCTTTTGTTCGTTTCTCTTCTTCAAGATGGATGTTTAATGTGATTATTTCTTTTGCAAGTCCTTTCTCTTATTGACCAAACTCTGCCTCAAGATGGTTTAGATTGTTAGTTCTTTCCTTAAGATGATCTGTCAATATATTTTCTCTCATTACTGCTTCTTCCTTATGTGTTTCTATGTTGACTACCAAATATTTCTTTTGATCTTTAATATTTTCTTCAATCTTTCTAGTTACTTCTAGATGAGTTCTTAAGTTCTTGATGACTTGTTGGGATTCTTCAAAAATGTGAGCACTTTCCTTTTGTTTCATAAATTCTTTCTTGAGTGGCTTGTTTTCTTCTCTTTCTTTTCTTAGTTCATCTAAAACACTGAGCAATTCTTCTTCATAATTGTTTTCTTTTTCAATTAGTTTTTCTGTCTCATTTCCTTCATGGAATTCTATTTCAAAATGTCTACATTTTTCACAATTAAAGAAAAACAACATACCTCTGTTGATTATGTACTCTTCATATTCTAAATCTGTTTGACATGGTGAACATATTTCTTCTTGATCTGTACCTGCATCTTCTTTGGCATTTTTTGAATCTTTGATGGGTGAAGAAATATATCATGCAACCTATCCCAAAGTTCTTTGGATCATGAACATTTACCAACCTTTTCTCTTACCGGATTAGGTAATCCTTCCTAGGTGAAATCCATCGCTATTTTGTTATTCTTCTTCAATTACTTCTTGGCTATAGTCTTTTCCCTTTTTGAACTAGCATATCCTGTAACAACTGATAGCCAAATATAATACCCATGTTCCTGTAAAAATAATTTCTTCCTTCCACTCCATATCTCATACTTTAAACCATTCTTAACATTAAAGAGTGGTACTCCATTCTCAGAATAATCCATGATCTCCTTCCAGTGGTTAAACTGTTTCCTGAAGGAACCTGCTCTGATTCTAATTGTTGGATTACTGAGAGTGGGGGTGAATCAGTAATAGAGATATTAAATCCTTTTTAATAATAAAATGCAAGTGTTATATCAATGTAGCATTATCATCCAATAGTTGCAGAGTAAATAAACAATGAACAAATGAGCAATAATACACATACACTGTACACCAGTGTTTTTACGTGGAAACCCAAAGCAAGAGAAAACCACAAAATGTTTGTTATTATATGTATTCAAGAATAACATTCATTGGAAGCACCAACTTCCTTTGTTTTCAAGCTGCAACTGGAAGGAGGCTCCAACCCCCTAGTTTCTCAAGATACAACCTGAGGGAAGATCCAACTGTCCAATTCTCTGGCTACAACCAAAAGGAGGCTACAACCCGCTATGTTCGCTAGATACAACTGAAAGGTGGCTACAACCACCTATCCTTTCCCCGTCCAACCACCATGGCATAGGAGTAGAATGATAGAACCTATGTCACACTATCACTGTGAGATATACTATTGTAAACCTGTACCAATTAACCTGCACCAAACAACCATGTAATCAACATGTACCATAAACAACCTGCAATCAACCTGTACCATAAACAAGTGCATCAACCATGCAACAAATTGTACCTCAACCTGTACCATAAACGAGTGCATCAACCATGAACCAAATATGTACCATTCATTCATCAAATACAAATAAACTATGACTCATCAATATGCACAAGCATCATCAACTATACACCTCATGTATGTTCCAACTCATCAACTACTTGTCTCAACCATGTACCCAACATGTACCTCAACTGAAATCCCTCAGCAATTTCATCATCCAAATATGATTTGTAACTCTGTAATAGGCCTGGTGTATATGATCCCATACCTGCAAAAATTGCTTAACTTTAACAACAAGAGACTAGCATTTTTATCAAACTTTACTTTAGTCTCACATGACTAATTTTGGATTAGTCAACAACCCTAACTTGAAATAGTCATAACTATATAAATATAATGAATAAAGATATGAAAATAGTACACAATGTTCTTTAGTGTCTTTTATGGAATGCCACAAGGTTTCACTTCTTGGAACCTCTAAGAAAAGGAGTTATAGCAAAAAAGGCATACCTTGTTGAATTATGGCTTATTCTAGAGAGAGAGCTTGTAGAGCGTGACTTGCACAAAATATTTGTTGTATGGATATGAAAATGGTACAAAGAATAATATAGATGGTACTCTCACCAATACATTTTGTCTTACTGAATTTGGATTTGTTATGAATATGTTATGACATTTTTACCCGAAACACTTGTTTTAGACTAGTTTCAGGACTAGCCACAAACCTTATTTTCCACAGACTGTAACTCCAAAAATGCAACGAATTGTAAGATGAAATTTTTATCATAGATAATTGGAAATTTTTCCTCAATGGCCTCCAAATTTGATGGTCTGAATCATTCTATAAAACAATTTATTGCGAAAATGGTTAGATGACCTGTAAATAACATACCTTAGAAAGCATCATCAAAAGAATTTATCCTCCCTTGAATTTCGACATTCTTTACTTCACCTTCCATCTGAAATTCTCCTTAGATATCCTTTGGTTACCTCAGTCACTTATACATATTCAATATTCTCAAGTGTAATTAAAATGAGAGACCCTTGCCTCTTATTTATACTTTTATGTAGTTTACTTAAGGGGTTACCTTATAGCCATCTTAAACCACTTCCCTAATTGTAGGGTTAACCCACTTCTAACCAGTTGTCCACTTAGTAATTTATCCATTAAATTTATTATTTGAATAATTTATTTTGTATCCACTTTGAGTTATAGTACACTCATCACTTCACTTTATTATTTAAATAATTTCTTCTTTGTAACCACTTTGACTACTTTGACCTTTTGGGGCTTCCAGATGACTCATGAGGGTTCTCCAACTTCACATGGCCATAAATTTCTAACCGTGACAAGTTATGTGACATTCCACATACCACTGGAAATGGCATGACATGTACTATCCATGTAGAATAGTAGTATTTAAATACTTTCTTCTTTTCAACCACTTTGACTACTTTGACCTTTTGGGGCTTCTAGATGATTCATTATGGTTCTCCAACTTCACATGGCCATAAATATGTAACTGTGAGAGTTATCTGATGTTCCACATACGACTGGAAATGGAATGGCAAGTATTATCCATCTAGAATAGTCTTACCTACAGATATATTAAAACACATACCATTATACATCAAACAAACTTGGGTCCATTACCCAAACCTTTGTGCTACCAGAATTCACTATCGAACTTTCTTCAAGGGTTGACATCAATGAAAACCAACCCAAATAATCAATATAGATATGTTTATGTGAGACAAAGGATTGAGGCTTGGTATCCTAGAAAAGACAAAGATATCTATGCCAAACATAGAGACAAACTGAGATAAATAGAAGAAATTAAATTTCCACATAGGTATCCATATTGGTGAAGTGAGTGGGATATGAGCCCCTTGATTACAGATCATATGGTATTAGAGCATTTGTGTCCTTAACCAAGACACTACTTCTAGAACCGTGAACAAAATATTGCAGGCTGCAACATGGGAAAAGAAAGAAGAGATAAGTTGGAAGATTTATGGTCCAACAATACCGAGCTTCAAGAAGAGAATGAGAGCTTGAAGGTGCAGGTTAATATGTTTGAACAAAGGATGGAAGAGATGGATAAGCACATGGAGAAATTTTCCAAATTGCTTTCATATCTCAAGAATAAGTTTGAATAACTTCAATACAGCCTCATAGTAGTCATGTCATATTAGTACCAACACAAAGCAGAACTTGCACACCTTGGTGAGAAGTTCATCCAATTAGATAATTGGCATGAGGATATGCTCACATGGATGATGATGCAGTTGCAAAAAGAGTTGGAAGAGAATGATAAGGCCTTGGAAAGGCTTCCAGTAGTTGTCTAAGAGAACAAAGAAGAAATGAATACTTATATTTCCATGACATATTCTATGACCATGACTGAGACCACCTTAGTAATCTCACCTTCCATATACATCTCTCAATATTAGCTTGGTGAATTCAAGAAGCATACCATGGGTATTGGCTCTAAAATACTAGAGAAAATGGTATATTATGGACAAGGGCTAGGCAAGAGGATACAAGGCATATTGATCCCCATTGTATTCACACCTTGGGCTAGGCATGGAGGCCTAGGTTTTTATGGTAGAAGTTAAACTTTAATCACCGTGAAGAAAACCATTTTTTGTGAAGAAAATCGACATGATGGAGTTGTATTTGTCATCAGGATAAGGACCAACAATAGTGAGTGAAGGTTTCATCTCACCATGACCTCAACCTTGTGGTATATTGAAGGAGAGTAGTGATGAGGAGAGTTTGCAGACTCATCCCACACCTTCATTTAGAGAAAGTTGCAAATAAATCAACAAGAAAAACAATAAGAAGAAGAATACCAATGGGTTTGCATCAAACAAGAAATTTCTTGCATGTCACTATTTCAAAAAGAGAGGCCATACCATAGACAATTTTTTTCATGAAGAGACATATTCCTTTAGTGGGAAGAAAGGCCATTATGAGGCATTGTTTGGCAGAAGCAATCCATGTTCCATAGGCATGATGATTTCTAGAAGCTGAATGGAAAGAAGGATCCTCTAGTCCAACAACATACACAAAATCACTTAGAGAGGAGGAGTATGAATATCAATATTTCTAGCAGCCACTTGAAATTTCACCACCATTACAAGTTGAGTGGACATTGGAAAGAGAAGTGTTGGAAAATTCACCCAATGCTTCACCCTAGAAACCACATAGCTAGGATAAGGGTGTGGAGAGTGAATATTGAAGAAGATAAATATATTCCTGCATATCCATTCCAAGTGGTAGAATTTGGAGAAGGAGATATAAAAACACATCAGAGCAGTAGAATAGAGAAGAAGGATAATATGTTGGTGTCTAGAGAAGCCACAACTCAATTATTATTTTTGGTATTTCATCTAAAGAAATCCATCATGGAGTTATGCCATAGATTGGTTAATATAGGGAAATGATCATAGAGGAGTTCTTGAGGACTCCATTATGTTCCTTGCAAGCATGTGCAGGAAGCAGAGACTTGTTTCCAAGCCAGAAAGAAATTGATCATCGAAGAGGAATGAAATCACAAGTGATGTATTGTATGATGGTAGCATGTTGGGATCACATTGAACAAACCAAGATTTGACTTGGATCTATTGGTATCTAGGATGTATTGTCTCCAATTCATAGAGGGATATGGGAATGGGTGTGGAGTCTAGGGTTTAGATTCAAAGATCAATCAAACCTGAGACCGTGTGAGAATATTTTCATACTAAAGGAACAAGTGAGAAAAAACCAGAGTGATAGCCATATCCAAGGACTAGAGCTAGTACCCATAGATGCAAGATAGAGTTAGAGATGTAGTTAGGATCCATCAGCAAAGCCACATTCTAGATAAGAAGAAAACAATGATTCGGATTGGTTTCCTAGAGATTTTGGATACCAAAATTCCTCTGAATGGGGAGGTGTGATCTGAAATGGATCCAAACTTAAGAGTGGATAAGAATTTGTACCTACAAAATCAATTGAAAATCATAATGAATTATGTAATCCAAGTAAAAAAATATAAGTTAACATCGAATAATCCAAATAAACATGTAAATAAAAAGTTAAACAAAGCAATTAAAGAGATGAGGAAATTGATACGAGAAGAAGGGTAAGGAATGAGAAGTGAAGAACCATGGTTGTTGGCCTTCCCTTACCCCATAGATCTCCCTATTTCTTCACTATTTCTCATACTCAAAGGTATTTTTGGACGATAAGAGGAGAGAATTATAAACTAGAAGACTTGATGAGAAGAAGAATACTGATCAACATTCTACTGGTTTTCCCAAATGGGTTCCAAGGTAAAAATATTGCTTTTAGTGATTTGTTTCTCCTATATGTGTGATGAGTATCTAGTTTAAATTCTCCATAATGTTTAGTTACGATTTACTGGTTATATTATTAAATGACTTCATTATATCTTTGCGAGGGGATGTAGAGTGACTAGTTGCATCTTTTTTTATCGTGGTGTGTGAGAATACGTTGAGAAGAGTGACAACTAATAATATTTACCATTGGGTGTTCTATAAATTTTGAATTTCTCTTAGATGTCCCAAAGCCTATATCTTTTTTTTCTAACCTAGCTATGATCTTACTCATACCTCTAGTGCGTACTCTCATTATTTTCATGATGAATTAAGGTTCCTACTCACAATACACTCATTTATTGAGGGCATATCCACCTTGATGGGTGTTTAGATTGTTTCTTGAGATGTTTTCACCTTGATAGGAATTTAAATCATTGTTGGGCACATATTTGATGACTATAACCTTCCCATGTCTTGTATCCTTGCTTCCACGATTTGATTTTTGTGCAAATTGCACATTTACAACTCTGGTTGTGCTTAAGTTGTTGATAATCATCTAGTTGTTTCTAATGTATTCTTAGTTGTCGCTAAAACATTGAGAGGGAACCATATTCACAAAGGGAAACTCCGCATAGTGGTTTTGTTATCAAATGTTTGTGTGTGTAAACCCTAGAGTCCATGAGATCACACTCACACCTTTTTCTATTGACTGGTGTTTTGAATAATACCCACATTCTCATTTTGTTGTGCAAATGTGTTGTGGGATGATCCAGATTTTATGAGCAGAATGAAATGAATACATATTATTAAAATATTCTTAAAAGAAAATAACAGAGATACAGTAACTGATTTTCTATTCAATAAGGAAATAAGTTGAAACTGTAAAATGCAGCAGAAAACAAACTTGTTGGAATGGTGGTGGCTTATCTCTGAGAAGCGATTTGACTGTTGCGCTCATTCACAAGAAGATCGTCACAATGAGGCTCTGAAGACCTTTTTCAATAAATAGGAATTTCAAAAACCCTAGACATCCCAAAACACCCTAGGAGATGAAGCACCAAAATTCATGTGGGCCCCGTTTGGGTAAGTTAGTACATCAACTTCACAGGGTCGTAACGTTTTCATACTATCTTCGTTTTAGGCGCATGATAGACCGTTGGAAAGGTCTAAAAGAGAAGAAAAAATTTAGACTAGACCAAGTTACTACTTTAGCCAATCACCTGGGCCCCAAATCCCCTAAAAACATCATTTAGGTCCTCAAAATGACCCCAAAACTTTGGAACCCAAAAAACTGTCGAACAAATCCTAAGGTGGAAAACTATTTTTTGACCCAGTGGAATAAGTGGGTGGCCACTGATATCCACCTTTATCAATATTCCCTCCTTAGGAATCAATGATATCCATTTCGTTGATTTCCCCCATCATATGAGGAAATTTATGTTGAATTTGGCCCCGGGTGAGCCACTTTCCTTGGTGCAAGAGCTGCCCTGCTTTGACGACTCGATAAAGTTGGATCCTTTTTTGTCGAGTGCCCTTGATATATGTGTACGCAATATGATCATCATATTCCTGTTGCATGCAGTCAAGGTTGAACACTGTTGGTGTCAACTTCTCTGCTATCTCTGAGGTGTCCAATAATGGTGGGAAATATGGCTAAAGGAGAGCCACGTTGAAGCCTGGATGCAGACCAAGGAAGGGGGGGATGTTGAGCTCAAAAGAATTGTCACCCACATCCTTGGTGATGGTGTATGGCCCATAACAAAGTGGGCAAAGATTTCTATAGGGCCTTGTAAGGAATTCTTTCTACAAATGCAACCAAACTTTGTTTCCCACCTAAAACTTATGTGGAACCCGATGTTGATCATGGCGCTTCTGGTACTTGGCATTAGACTTATGTAGAATATCCTGAACTTGTTGGTGGATGTGTTGGATCCTCTTAATGAACCAGGTGGCTTTGTCAGCTTCTGGTGGAGCAGGGGACAATTCAGACAAGGTGGTCGCCATGGGTAGTGCAACATCCATGGGGTCAAATGGTTGGAATCCCAACCCCACCTAAAAGGGGTTGTGGCCAGTTGAGCTATGCAGGGCTCAGTTTTAGCTATGTTGGACATAGGGAAGACTCTCATCCCATATGTGGGGGTGTTTTGAATTGTACATGCACAAGATATGTACAACCATCCAATTGATGACCTTAGTTTGGCCATCTATTTGGAGGTGGAAGGCAGTGGATTTGGTGAACTTGGTATCCAGCAGTGACCATAGGTTTGACCAAAATGAGTTGAGGAACTGACTACCAGGGTCTAAGACAATGGCTCGTGGGATCCCGAAATGTACACATACTCGTTCAAAGAAGATCTTGGCAGTGGCTTATGCTATTATGTTCTTCTTGCAGGCGGCTAGAATTGCCATCTTGGAAAAGTGAATAACAACCACAAAATACATTCATTTTCCCTCTTAGAGGACGAGATGCCCAACATGTAGTCCATTGATATGGATTCCCATGGCCTAGTAGGAGTAGGAAGAGGGGTGTACATGCCTTGTTTCTTAGTGGTCAGTTTGGAAATAGCGCAGGTGATGTAGGACCTGATATACTTTTCGACATCCTATCGAAGTTTCGACCAGTAGAAATGTTTCTGCAACATTGCCACTATCTTTTCGATGCCAAAGTTTCCTACAACCCAACTGTAGTGAGATTCCCAAATCAGCTTCACACACTTGCTTGATGGAATGCAAAGATGGCGCATACGACACAACAACCTGTCCAGAAGATGGAAATTAGTGACCACTAAGTTGGCGCCCAACATTTGGTAGGTGGTGGAGAAGTCAGGGACTGTCTCATAGAGGTGGGGCCATCCGAAGGTCTCATGGATGCAAGAGTCTAGCACCATGGTGAGTGTCGCAACTGGAGGTCGACTGAGGAAATTAGCAACTCAGTTGGTACTTCTTGTTTTATACTTGATGTTGAGGTGGAATTGTTGTAAGTATGTTGACCACTTATGATGGAGGTCATTCTACAATTTTCGTTGGGTCTACATGAACTGTAGTGGCTTGTGATCAGTCTCGATGAATGTATCCTTCCCAAGAATGTAATGTCTCCACTGGTGGCAGGCTTGCACAATGGATTACATTTCTTTGTCGTAAGTAGGGTACTTATGGAAAAGATTCGATAGTGTCTCACTATGATATGCCACGGGGTGGTAGTGTTGAGTGAGAACGATGCCCACAACATAGTCTGAAGCATATGTCTGGATCTCAAAGGGATGTTGCAGGTCTGGTAATGAAAGTACCGGGGATGAGCACAAATTCTTCTTCAATTCATCGAAGGCTTGTTGAGGGCCCATCCGATATGAGAGAATCCCAACACGAACCTGTGATAGTAATTGTCGAGGCCCAAGAAACTTCGAAGTTCAGTGAGTGTGGTTGGGGTTGGCCAGTCACGGATGACTTGGATCTTGGCTAATCCACATGCACACCATGTTGATCAATGATGTAGCCTAAGTAATGGACCCTGTCCATGCCGAAGGAGAATTTTTCCAAGTTTTCATATAGTTTTTGTTACCGCAGGGTGTGCAGAACCTCCTGAATATGTTGCAAGTATTTTGCCCAAGTCTTGTTGTAGATGAGGATGCCATCCATATACACCAATACAAAAATATTGGTGAAATTTCGTAGGATATATTCCATCATCCTCACAAAAGTTGTTGGAGCATTTGTCAAACCAAATGGCATGGCCAACCATTCAAAAAGACCTTCTTTTGAATTGAAGGCAGTCTTCCATACATTTGTCTGTTCTATTGGGACCTGGTGGTAGCCAGAATTCAGATTAATCTTACTGAAGTATTTGGCCCCTGTGAGTTTATCAAGGAGGTCGTCAATTTGTGAAATTGGGTAGCGGTTTCAGACTGTGATTTTATACAGAGCCCAGTAATCAATTCAGAGTCACCAGGTCCCATATTTATTCTGCACCAATACGAATTGGCTCCCACAAGGTGATGAGATGGGACATATATGCCTCTTGTGGAGCAGTTCTTGGATCTGCCTATGGATCTCCTTGTTTTCTAACAGAGAGAGGTGATAGACTATACCATTGGGTAGCGATGCACCCGGGGTCAGATCAATGGGATGCTTGACTTGACAACACAGAGGTACCCCGGTAGGAGAAGAGAAGATATCTGAGTATTCTTCCTTTTAGAACTCTGTAATTCCCAGAGGTTGTCAATGGTAGAAGAAATTGATAGAGGTAACTTACCAAAACCACTTTTGAAACTAGGATCTATCCCTGCCAGCTTCATAGAGGGATCTCTCTGTATGATTTAGATTTGTTTAGGTTTTTAGATATTAGGCTAGTTAAGATAGTCTGAGTTTGTTTGTTTATTTATAAAGTTGGCTGAAAAAATGCATTAAACTTCCATTGGGCTATGGGGTCTGTATTAAATATCAGAATCGGATTCATCTTTTTATGAGGTTTTATTCACAGGGAAACTTAGTAAAACTTTTGGATCTATTAAGACTAAATGAGATGGATGAGATAGAAAAGATGAGAAAGTCCACCAAATAAAGAAGAAATTAATAATTTCTTTACTTAATTTCAGATGAATAACATATAAACCATTAAAATACCAGAGACATAGTATGTTGGATAAATTATGTTCTATTAACTTCCTTTTAATGGTTAGAATCTAAAAAACATAACTGATTACAGAGAATTGAAAACATTTAACAGAGAAAGAGAAACATCACCAACAATTTGACACAAGAATCCTGTAAATTGGCCTATTTTATTACTGGTCGATCCTTTTGAAAAGATTACACAATAGCTCCTTGGGTGAAAAAATCAACCCTCAATACTTCAAAGGAAGAAGTATTTATACAATATCTTACATCTGATCTTGTCATAAATGACCAAGATATTATGGAGAAAAACTCTAACTAACTAGATCTCAGATTACAAAATATAGGAATGTTCTTGATCTATTCAGATCCTTGGTGATGATTTTCTGGAAGCAGTTGTTGACTCATATTCTTTGACTTGACTATCTGCTCCATGCTGACTCAAAAATCCACATCACTTTTACTCAAGTAAAGAACAAAAATATTCCCATATATTTTTGCTAGGGATGGAAACCTTGAGTAACTTTTTGTATATCTCTTCCATCTTAGTGTACATGGAGAAAGTGGGATTTGTGATGAAAATGTGGTTTATCTCATGTTGGATGCCCAAGTCCAGCTGTAACGTTTCTAGGAAATCCTTTCCAATAATGCTTCCCTGAAGACATGCAAATTTGGAACCATCATTTGCCACTATATTGATCTTTTGCTTATAATATGACATATTAATAAGCTTTCCATTTATTACCAGCAATCCAGGAAGGCCCTTCTTTTGAAGTACTTCAATCTTGATGAAAGCGCTTTGCACTCCAATGTCCATTAACTAAGCCTTATCTTCCAGTTTCAACATCATTCCTTTCTTGGTCAAGACCTCATTGACCTCAAGGATGGTCTTTGTTCTATCTTCAATCTCCAATGCTTCCAAATCCTGCTTGTTCTTAGAGTTTAGGAACCTAATGAGTTCAGTGGCTTCTATAGGTTTTTATCCTAGTTCTTCCTTAATTTTTTCAATTTCTTCTCTGACCTTCTATACCAGTTCATAGTGCTCAAAAATAATTTGTATGAATGGCCATATCTCTTCCATGGACTTGTTGATGTCCATACATATGTTTTCCTTGGCTTCAGATAATTTCTTGGCCATGACAGTCTCCTTCTGCAGCTTTTGTAGTTGTTGACTGAGTCTCTAAGTTTTATGCATGATAGTTGGATTGGAACATGAACTTCATATCTTGGAGGTGTTTCACCTATTCTTGCAACTTTCTAATTTCCTCCCCTTGAAGGGACATATCTTCCATGGATTTTACCAGCTTCTCAAAAGCATCTGGAACTTTAACTGGGATAGATGATGGAATCTCTGCTATTGTGGCTGCTGTTATTGTACTAACACCTTTGAGAGGAACTGCATCCAGTGGGATAACATCCATTTGCACACTTTTTTCTTTATCTTTAACAAATTTGACTAACTCAACCTCCATCTCTTTTATTTGTGCATTTTGCTCCATGATCAACATTAGCATCTCCTCTTTGTGGCCTTAACTTCTAGCAATTTCTTTTTCTTGTGAATCTTCAGTGTCTGGAAGTTTCAGTTTCTTTCTTAAGGAGTCTATATCAAATTTTTTCTTCTTCAACAATTCTTCAACTACCTTGACATTCGATGGGTCATATCCAATCTTCAACACTAAATATTCTAGGGATTTTATCTTATTGTCTTTGGCCAAAGAGGATATCTTTTCCAGTTTCAGTTGAGATTGGATGTTATTCAGAGACACCTACAATTTTTCCACGGTCAATGATGTATTGGTCAAGGTGAAGAAAATCGTCTCACTTGTTTCCCTATGCATGTCCATTTGATCAGTTGGATGGACCTCCTTCACATCAAACTCAAAATAATTTTTCTTATAGTCAGTTATTGTCTTGGCGTGAGGTACTTGTGCTTGTAAGAATTCCATTTTCATTCTTCCATTCTCTATGTCAAATGTTGATAGTAACCTATGCTGGGAAGTAGAGGTATGATTCCAGAACTGGGAATATGTATTTCTATTCAGGAGTTCATTCCTCTGCTTGATTTGTTTGTATTTGTCAAATATGTTTGACCTTGTTGGCTCATGAGATGACTCAGTTGACATAGTAGTGTCTGTTTGTTTTTTGGATGAAGATGTGGACACTATGTGTTGGCTCCTTGAGAATGTTGAGGAATGTGGTCCCTCCATGACTATGGTGGGTTGTGTTTCCCCTTCTTTAAGCATGTCTAGTGTGTGACCAGTTTTAGCCCTCTTCGTGTAAACTTGAAAGTCTTTAGCTGACACCTCTGTGACTGAAGGTGAAACCTCTTTCCTGGCCCTTTTTTCTTTTTTTACCTGTGGAGTGTTGGTATGTGAAATATTGACAGGGGGAGGATGTTCTTCTATTTCTAGTAATGTATTTTCTTGCCAATTAGTTTGATTCATATACTTTTCTATTTCAGGCCTATGTGCATGAGCATAAGGAGGGTTATTTTGTTTGACCCTAAGTTCTGATATGATACCAAATGGGTCATAATTCCATGCGAATATCACACTAATGTTCATATGTTTCAAGAGGTTGTTATCCTCTTCTCTTGCAACTCTGTTGTTGCATATGAAAAAAACAATTTGTATTTTTATTCTGAGTTGTTGTTTCTTCTTCACTGATAGAAAATAGATGTCATCAGAGTTTATCATCTTCCTGATGTATTCCAATGCAAAGATTCTGACAGGGAAATATTTTGGTAGTTTATATGGTGGAAATTCACATCCATATACTCTGATCTCAGTATGGTTCTAGTAAAGATACCAGTCCCCTGTTTTGGCCAAGTCAGAGAGGTGAAGAATTCTCTGGATTTATTCATTGATTCTTGGTTCCATTTTGATGTTGAGAATGCACACCACTAGATGATAAAAATGATCAATGAAGTCTCTAAAGATGAAATTAATGGATTTTTTCCTCACCAGTGAGGTCTTAGAAGTCACTTATTGAAGGTTTCCTTCTTGATCTAATTTTTGGAGAGCACAAGAGAATATGTCTTCCTGGAAGAAAAGAAACAAGTACACCAACACTGAGGAATACCCAAGCATTCCTTCTGTTGAGAATTTGAAGAAATGTTCATGTATATTGTTAGTCAGTAACTAACTAAAATCAAACTGGACTGTAGATTTCTCCTTTGTGGAGAAAATGGACAGAAATCCCAGGATAGGTTCATCTACCCATTCATCAGAAAAATATCCTAGTAGGTAGAAGAAGGTGGAAATGATTTCATTGGCCCTAACTATGAAAATGGAAGACAAATAGGGAGGGTTTTTCTTAGGCAACTACACATCTTCTGGTAGAAATATTTTGAATATTTGGGCTATTTGGGGGAAGGAGAGTTTCTGATAGATGTCATTTAGGATTTCAATGGAGAAAGGGCTGGCATAATCAATTGTGGGGATCTATAACATCTAGTTTATTGATTATGGGGTAATGGTGAATATGGTTTCACCAGATGAGGATACGATGGTCCTTTGGCTGGAAAGATAATGACCTTGACACTTAAGGGAAAAATATGGGAAATGAAAGGTCTAGGGAAACATCTACAAGGGAAAATTGGACTCCCAGAGTCCAATTTCATCACTTTGATCTAAGAAAATGTCCTTTATCCAGAAGTGTAATTCGAAAAAATCAATCGAATTCACACTTCGGCTCTGTAACTCTATAGTCTTGGTCATCCATGGGAACGTGCTCTAGGTCGACGAAAGGACGAAGAAATAGATTTTTGGCAGTTTCAACGGGTTTGGTTTTGGGCACCATAGCTAAGAGAGATTTGAAGGAAAAGAAGGATGATGATTGTAGTTACCCAAATTAATGGTGCCTGTCGATGGTGTATCTTGGTGATGATTGGATTGAAATCTAGATTCAACATGGTGTCAACAATGTCTGGATCAGTGAACAGTATGGAAATAGTGAAGAAACGGGGTTAAACAGTGTAGGGAGGTGTCCATTATGGCGTGGGTTGTGACTGGACGAATAAAGGTCACGAGGGATAACATTGATTGGCCAATGAGTATGATGTGTGTGACGTGGTACAGGGTAGTGGGGTATAGTGGTAGAGTGAGGTGGGTGGTATTGGATGAACGGTTAGGTAGGTTCCCATAGGGGGGGTAGGTGGTAAGTAGAATTCAATGGGGTGGGGGGTCCGGTAGAATGTGAGGTTGACACATTGTGTGGGGCCCACGCTGGGAAAACCACTTTTCCTAGACCCCCCCCCACCACTGTTAAAGGAACAAAGTTCAGGGGGGTCTGAAAAACATTGTCGATCATTGATCTGAGTGCTGCTTGATCAGCCGTTGGAAACTGTGCACCCTTTACTCACATAACGACAAAAGGTCATATCCCCGATAGAACTTAGGATAAAATCATGTTGTGCGTAGCGCTAAGCTCCCCCTTCCTTATTTTTTTCACCAAGGTGTCATTTCCTAAGGTAAACACATCAAATTAACGCAAATAAAAGGTATTTAATCAATCCTTCTGCAAATTTTATTGAAATGAACAATACTAACCTAACTCCTAGAATAATCAACTAACACATTGTAACGACCCCTTCGTTATGTCTATGAATAGCGAAGTACAATGGGATTTTTTTCTTTTTTTCTTTTAACAAATAAGAAATTAACAACATCACCTAATTCATATCAATGCAAAAACACATGACATCATAACTAAAGTGACACATGATCAGAATAGAAACAACTCTACAATATCATTGCGGAACGAAATTGCAAACTATAATGCCAACCAATCTCATCATATTATCACCAATAACAATAAACTGCCGAATATAAAACGCTTTAACAATTCTACCATTTCAACATCAATAACATTAAATTGCCGAAAGTAAAAATGCATTATACTTCACCAGTTAAAATCATACCGTTGCCTTTCGCTTTCCTCGGACGACGTCCCGCGCTCCGTGCCGCGTCCCGCGCTCTGTGCCGCGTCCCGCTTGCCGACCGTGGAAAGCTCACCGGTACCTCCCAGCCAATGCTAGGGGTACTCTTCTTCCCCCTTAGCCCCCCGAGCCGCAAAGGGGCCACACAAGAACCAAAGATAGTCTAGCGTCTCAGCTCACCTCCACGGCTGAGCTACCACTCCAACACAGCTGAGATATACCCAACTCCTCACAAGAAACCCGTCAAGCCACAATTTGGTAGCGTAACGTTACGCTAACCATTCCCCCCCTTCTTCCTTCCTTTCCCCTCCTTTTATAGAGTTTTGAGACTGACCTAATTCATAAATCATTAATTCATTAATTTTTAATGACTAACCCTCTAACAGTCTCCACCGTCCAAGTGTCACACATGCCTCTAGTTCTCCAAAATTAATTTCTTTTTAATTATTAAAAGACCCAATTCTCTCACTCCCCCAAAATCGCTCCTTAAATTACTCCTTAATCACCCCTTAAATTTCTCCTTAAATTACTCCTT
>SNQJ01S0191885.1:1078-17932 GCA_010110895.2 Picea sitchensis
TAGGTGTAGATAACCTAGGCCTGGGACGTCTCCTCCTTCTTGACCTTTAAAAGGTACGGCTAGCACAGGGGAAGAAGTAACAAGAGTGCAACAATGGCTAGGTTCTTCCTTCCTTCTTCAATGGATGAGAATTTCTATTTTAGGGGACATGAGACAACGACCTACTTGTGTGTTTGTCCCCTAGGGTTTTAAAATTAGCAAAATTTATAATAAATGCAAGAATACAAGACTACAACCATTCAATTAAGAAGTTTTGCAGAAAAAACACTTACATATCATGATGAAATAGCATTGCAAACCCTAGTTGTAAACCTTCCTTAAAGAGAAATGCCAAAAATGCCAAGAAAAGCCTTCCTTAAACAAGTGTGCCTCACTTAAAAAAGAACAAATACCCAACAAGGGTGCAAAAATCAGATCTCACTAGGAGAATGAGTTGTGTGTTATGTCAAAATGAGGATAAAACTCCTCAATATATACTGTATCATGACCTTTAATTAATTTTAGGTCATAAAAATTAGCCGACAAGGATTTAAACCAAAATCATAATGTTTTTACATTAAAATGTCAAATTAAAACCCTAACTGAGCTGTAATAAAGGTAAAATCCCCTCAAAGGGAGGTGCTAGCCCCTTTTTAGGGTAAATGAGGCATCCAAGAGAAAAACATTGACCCTCTAGGGGCCTATCCAACAAGCCACACATGCCACTGCTTCCCAGTCTACCTCCAAGAATGACCATGACGTCATGGCAAGAATGGGGGTGCTCTGAGCCTTCCAAGGCCAACGTTCCACTGAAAAAGGGTCATTCCCCCTAGTCCGGGCTCTGCTAAAGTGCCTCTGGTGAAACGTCCTTCTTCTTATCAGGTGAAAAAGCTCAATCAAGCACTGTCCTATCTCTGCCCCTCTGATGGGTCTCAACAACCATCTTATGGGCTCTTAAGCCCCATGGAGGTCCGAGCTAGTCATCTCCCCATGTGTACCTGTCCAAATGGTACCCGTCCGTCGGGCATGGTTCTGCACATCAAAAAATTCGCCCTCCATGGGCTCATTAGTCACAGGGATCATAGCAATGTTAATCCCTTTTCATCATTAATATTATCAAACATATGCATAAAAACCTTGATATATCATCCAATAGCTCAAAGACATTACAAAGACCTATAATACAAGGCTAAAGAAAAGGACAAGACACCCTATTGGGGTAGTATCCATAAGGAAAGGAAAATCTCCAAGGGGTATCCATCCAAGCCATGTAAAGCGAGGTGGTGTGGATAAGGGATGTCGAGACATACGGGTAGAGTGAGAGCGAGGGATTATGATATTATGCGTGGGTGCCTTTGTAGAAGCTGAGTTATTGCAAAATCTGAGATGCAAATTTTTCCAAGCCCTTTCTTGCCTTTATTCTTTTTTCTTTATTTGATTTTTCTTTTTTATTTCAAGGACTAACTAGAGGATACTACCTTGGCTTGGTGACGAAGATAAGCAGTGTTACCTACAAGTACTTTCACCGAGATGATAAGTTTAGCTAGAGTGATGAGACCCCCTTTCCTGGCCATGTAACCAAAGGTCAGCTCTGGCTGATGTGAGATAGTGTCAATGTCTTTATTGAGGCACCCATGTGAACATAATAGGTTGGAAACCATGTAAAACGAGGTGGTGTGGATAAGGGATGTCCAGACATACGGGTAGAGTGAGAGACAGGGATGCATGATATTATCTGTGGGTGCCTTTGTAGAAGGCGAGTTGTACCCGTCACAGATGCAAATTTTTCCAAGCCCTTTCTTGCCTTTATTCTTTTTTCTTTATTTGATTTTTTCTTTTTTATTTCAAGGACTAACTAGAGGACACTGCCTTGGCGTGGTGACCAGAGATGACAGTGTTACCCACAAGTACTTTCACAGAGATGATAAGTTTAGCTCGTGATGAGACCCCCTTTCCCTTGGCCATGTAACCAAAGGTCACTGCCCTGGCGTGGTAACCAGATAGTGTCAATGTCATGCTGTTAGGCACCCATGAACATAATAGGTTGGTGCGTGATGAGACCCCCTATCCTCTTGGCTAGCTCTTGTTTGTTATTTTTTCGGGTCCCTCTTGTTTCTTGCTGAGAGGCTTTTTATTGCCTTCTCGGGGATCCATGGGAGAAGCATCTCGAGGTTTCATTTTTAGGCTTTTATCTTTTTCCAGCTACTTTTACCTTCTGGGCCTTTAGCCCCTTCTTCCCAAGAGATAAGGTGGAACCCCATAAACAGATCATCCTAATGCCTGGACAAGGGGAATGGGATAGATGAGCGGGAGAGAAGATGGAAGAGTGGTGGTATGATGGGAGCACACGATGGCTCTTCAGAAACCCCCTCGGTGGAAAACCAAAACCCATGGGTACAAGCTTGCTAGGACACCCTGTCAATCCCCCCAATCATGGTCAAGTGGGTTAATGTAAGATCCAAGCAGTTATCAGAGATAAAAGGAGTCAGATGCATATATCCAAAGGTTATAATGATAAAAAGTGACACATACCATGATACCTAGACCAATTACCTCATGGAGAAAGAGCCTTCTCCGATACAAGACCAAGCCGATGGTGATGGATGCTGCTGCTGCTGACAAGATGAATTTGACGAAAGAAGAACATGATGGGCCTTCTAGGGCCATGCTCAGGTCAATCCTGCTCTTGGTACTCCATGTCTTTGACTTGTGGGCCTCGAGACATGATCTCCTGGTTATCCCTAGAAATCGGGGATAACAGTTCCTATACATTATCATACTCTTAATGGAAAAGTCTCTTCTCTTCCATTTTATTTAACTTGTTCTTATACATTGTCATGTTCTCAATAAGAAAAAGATTCTAAAAAGATAGGATAGGCATATGAAATTGATATTATCCAATTCACTCATTAAGTTATATTTATCATTAAAGTTTATTTATCATTTTCCATTTTTTTTAAATTTTGTACAATGTTGAAGAGTAAGGTATATTTCTTTTTAATCAAACATAACACAAGTTTAAGAATTTGTTATAGAACTCTCTAGGAAAGTCATTTTAGTAAGTATTTTAGTGTCAGTAAGAAGATTTTGAGTCATTGATTGTTTTTTAAGAAAATTTAGAATAGTATAGTTTAGTTAATCATAATTAGTGTTTAGTAAATAAGTTATAAGTTTTTAGGATTGCCACTTTAGTTTAATTGATTTAACCTTTAAAGTAAAAGTGTAAAAAATTAACTAGAATTGTAATTCTAATTTAATTGAAATTAGAATTTCATTAACTTTTATTGTTATTTTGGGTCATAAATTTTTGGGGAAAAAATTACAAAATTTTATATTTGTTCTTACAAACACTTTTTCCATATATTATTGATCAAATTTCATATCTTACCAACCTCCAAAGCATATGATTCATTATACGATCTTGCAATTTTAAATCTTACAAGAAATATAAATAAAAAACAAGGGAAATATGTACAAAGTAGCTAGTCCCCGCCCAGTTTATATGTCAAGTCGTTGAAATAGGCACAGTGACTTGGTGTTGGATGCAAATGATGTGAGATCTCATGTTTTTGACAAAGAATGAAAAACTTTGTGGCAACAAGACCAAATAAAGAAAACCCAAAAATGGTGTGACCAGATAATTGTTTAGCCAATGATGAATTGATCAAGGAACACAACGATAGGAGATATGAGAAAATCTCAAAAAGTTATTCACCTTAACATTTCAATTAGAATATTCTTCAGGCCTTTGGTTTCTCCCCTCCTCAGATCAAGTGGATTATTTCGTTGATCCCGTCAACGTTCTTCCCCATCTTAGTGAACGACTCTCCTTCAACAACCTTCTCCCCTTCCCCAGGTATTTGCCAAGGTGACCCCCTCTCCCATTTCTTTTTTATTATCACGATGGAAGGGTTAGGCGATCTATTCAAGCAACAATGACTCAAGGAAAGTGGAAAGGTCTCAATCTCCATGGGGATGAAAAATATGCTACCCACTAGCAATTTGTGGACGAAACAATGCTAATGGCCACTCCTACCATCAGATAATCCCTCCAAATAAAACAAGTGTTAAGGGAATTCTCAGAAGCCTCCGGAATGTTGATAAACCAAAGAAAATCTCAACTTTTGTTCTTGAACACGCCTCCAACAGTTCAAACTCATCTAGTAGAGACTTTTAGTTTCCCTCACAACACTCTTCCAACGAAATACCTAGGCGTCCTACTGGTCGAAAGCTACCTTAAGAAAGCCACTTGGGATGAACTCATTTCCAGTCTATCCAAAAAAATGGACAACTAGGCCTTCATATCCCTTAACTTGGAAGGTATATTGATCCTCGTGAAATATGTGCTTTAGACCATCCCTCTCTATCATCTCTCCATCGTAGTAGCCCCTAAGTTTGTTCTTAAATGGGTGAGGAACATCCAAACATCCTTTCTCTCGGGATGATCCAAAAATGGATAGAACCCTTACAACACTTGATCTGAAAATATCATTAAGTTAATGCCACTTTCTTATTTCAAAATATTTTATTAACAATGCTTATAGCATGGAAGTGATTTATCTTACTTAACCAAACACTTTAACTGATCATCATAACTTTCATAATCCATCTTACATAAGCAAATGCAGAATCACTTTATTAATGCTCAAATGATTCAAGTATAATAAAAGGAATTTACAGTACAAGAAATGAATATGCCCTTCAAATATGTTTCTTTGATGCCGAAAATAACATCACCCTTACATTCCCCTTGAAAAACTGAGAAAAATGAGTATAAAGTCGACCATATTATGCTTACAATGCTCAAGAATCCCTTTGGCACAAAAAATAATACAATTATTTTTTTTGTTTCTTTGTTCAAATGCATAAACAGAGAGCATCGTCGAATTCCTGGCAAAAAATCGTGCAAAATTGATATAAAATACTTGAAATTCCATCAAAGTGACCCTCGACATGCTTTACGGTATAACCTCATACCCTTCGTAGTCTTGGCACACTTTATAAGACTAAAATTTATGCATAAATGATGTTTCCCATATGTGTGTATAACATTGGGTTGCGTGCCATTAAGTAGGCGCGCCCATCTAACCAAGTCCCAAAATTTTGGGCTTACATTAAATGGCGGAAGTGGTTTAAGACTTTCTATATTTAGCGGGTTGGGGTTTCCATTCCCACAGACCACCATAATCGGTGGTTTTTTGGTTGATTAAACGGTATACATGCTATATATAGTATATAGTTTTAAACTATATATATAGTTTATTTTTGTTATAACAAAACTCCTGTGCGATTTTTAGAATGGTTCTATACATTATTATCATAACATATGGTTGTATAAACTCCCACCAGAATATATGTTGAGCTACTCCGCGGACTAAGGTATGGTCATGCGATATAACACTTGAAATGGGGGCTTAGCCCTCGACCCCTTTCCTACCCAAAATGCACCATTACAAAAATTTAAATAAATTTTCAAACATGTAATGTTAATAATCAATTGAATGGTGCGTTGGTAATGGGGCTTGTGTGGAGGCTATGGAGGTCATAGGGGGGCTTGTGTTAACACGTCGAGGCTATGGAGGTCACAGGGTTGAACCCTATTTGACTCCAAAATAATTTTACACAACATAACCATTATTGGCCAATGGTAGGTCGTCACGTGGCGACCTCTCATTGGCCCTCCCATGCCACATATCATTAAATCATTGGACCAAAATAATTTTACACAACATAACTATTACTGGCCAATGGTAGGTCATCACGTGGCGGCCTCTCATTATCCCTCCCATGCCACATGTCATTAAATCATTGGACCAATTAGATGCCTGGAGGTACTTGCCAATTCATCCTGTCAACTGTCATGCCATGTCACCCTGGAGCTGCCACTTTTCAACCTATGATCTTGCCAGATGTCTCTCTCTGAGCCTCCCATGTGTCTCTTTAGGGTTGTCTTTTTCCGTGGTTGACTAAAAATAAATTTTACACAACATAACCATTACTGGCCAATGGTAGGTCGCCACGTGGTGACCTCTCATTGGCCCTCCCATGCCACATGTCATTAAATAATTGGACCAATTAGATGCCTAGAGGTACTTGCCAATTCATCCTGTCAACTGTCATGCCATGTCACCCTGGAGCTGCCACTTTTCAACCTATGATCCTGCCAGATGTCTCTCTTTGAGCCTACCACGTGTCTCTTTAGGGTTGTCTTTTTCCCTAGTCGACTAAAAATTTGACTAGCCATAACTTTTGCATACAGACTCCATTTGACTTTCTATTTATGTCGTTGGAAATATGATGATGAGCTCTTTGCAATGGTGTCCTTTTATTGAGCTTTTGAGACAGTCAAAGTTTGATCTTTTCTGATCCTTTCTGGATCCTTGTGAGCATTCTAGGTCCTCTTGGACCTTCGTGAGCATTCTTGGATCTTCCTAGATTAGGGGAGGATCAAAGGAAAGGAAAAATGGGATTTAGTTTCATGGAACTCTATTTTCAAGCCTAAGTTGTCAGGAGGTCTCAGTCTTCGGGACCCAGAAGTAATGGGTAAAGTCTTAGGAGCAACATTATGGTGGCATTGACTTACTAACCAACAATCTCAGTGGGCTCGATGATGGAAGGTGAAATATGCTTGAGATTAAAAAGAAGAAAGTATGATCTGAATGCAAACTACCTCGAACGAATCTAACATCTGGAACATGGCATGGAAAAACTGAGCCCTAATCCAACAAAACTATTTTTGGGATTCAATAAGAAATGGGAAGGAGTCTCTCTTTTGGGACGATGCCTGTAAAAGGAGGCCGAAATGGTCAGACCAAGAACAATTCACTAGAATAAATGAAGTAATGTTAATTCAAAGGAAAACTAGAGTCACTCATTATTGGGCCTAAGAATAAGTCCACCATAAATGATGCAATTGGATTCCCAACGAAGGATGGGAAGGAACCTAGAATCGAGAGACGATAGCTCAGTTTTGGGAGGACCTAACTACTAGGAAAATCCTTGTTAGTAATGAGGCTGACAAATTTTGATGGGGTTGGAAAATGAAGGGATCCTTCACAGTCAAAAAGGCTTACACGCTAACAACAGAGCACCAAAATCTTCCCAAATAAAAAATTTGGCAGCGAATCTGGAAACATAGTTTATGGCCAAAAGTTTCAATATTTTTGTGGTTGTTGGCCCAAAACAAAACAAAACACTCACTTGGGACAACCTCTACAAACGAGGCTTCATAGGACCCTCAAGGTTCCTGCTTTACCTCTCCTAGGAAGAATCTACTGAGAATATTTTTAACTCCTATCCCTATGTGGAATACCTATGGGATCAGAGTGAAGCCCTCTTCCGGAGAATGGGTCGCAATCGTCACTCTATTATCGCCTCCATAGAAGAATGAATTATCTCCATTACTTAAAACCCTATAGTCAATCGCCTTTGGAAATTGCTCCCAAGATTCTTGGTATGGAAAATTTAGAAAGAAAGAAACATGAGACTCTTCATAAATGAGATCCAGCCCCCAAGAGAGAGACATATAAGAATAATCAAAACTATTAAGGAAACAATAGTTACCCAACCTTGGAAAGAATATGATTGGAAGAAAAACCAGTATGAAAGAAACATTCTCAAAACTTTAGCTATGACAAGTACCCTCGCTTCAATTTTCTAGATCTTATCCCCTCCAAAGGTCTCAACTCCCTCGACTTGGTCGCCCCCTCCCCAGGGGTTCATCAAACTTAACTTTAACGGGGCGTCTAAAGTTAACCTAGGCCAGGCGGGTTTGGGAGGCGTTTTCTGTAACAACAAAGGAAGGATCCATCAGAACCTATGCGGGTAAGCTCGACCACACTAGTAATAATGTTGCATAGCTCTTAGCCATGGAAGAAGGGCTCAACATAGTAAGGAAAAATGAGTATAACAAAGTTATAATAAAGGGTGATTCCCTCTTGATAATTATTATTATTAAGAAGATACAACATGGGTCTCTTCTCTCGAAGATAGCCTTTAGGTGACATCTCGAAGCTTCGTTGGAGCACGTGGAAAATTTAATGAGAAAAATCCTTGTCATCATCCCAAGCCATTTGAAGAAGAAAACAAACATGCTAGCATATTGGCTAGCTAACGAAGGGGTGTATCTCAATAGAGACAAGTGGGAGGAGGTATAGGACCTTAATAAAACAGACATAGTGGTGATCAACTGTCAAGAACTAGCAAAGGATGACTGAAATCACCTGTATGGGGTGTCAGGGATGGGCATTGACATGGATCTATACCTAGAGACTTAAAGGAAATTGGATCCAACGACTATTAATAACATCCCTAGCTGGCAGGTGAATTAGGGGCATGGTGTAACAAAGTCAAAAAATCTGCTTAGTGGAGGGACGATATTTTCCTTGGGTGACCAACAAGGGAGAAGTACCGAGATAGATCTTGGTCTCAAAGAAATCACATATATTAATGTTGGGACCAACAATAATGTAAACTAACGACACATAATAGATATGTTATGAGGATTGATTAATGGCCTAGAGGGAATGAATTCCCATCTCGAGGTTCTACACGATTATACCCAGGTGCCATCACATGGCACCGTAACCCAACAATATCGTAGCCCCAATGTTTAATGCAATTTAATATGGGTCAAGGGAACCCATTAATGGAAATTATTACTCCCAGCTCGATGGAAAAAGGAATTCATAAGGATCATTTTGTTAAGTCTAAAGGGTGGTGAGGTCACAAGCAACTCCATCAGAGGAGTGCAGTGGAGAATTATAGGTACCTTCAACCATAAGGGGGGGCAGAGAGGCCCTCCCAAAGATTGTGCATGCTAGGTGTAGAATTTGTCTGTGTGTCTAGGAAGCAATGGCCCCGAGGCATAAGTATCCAAGAGGTTATCGTTGAGGAGGACATTCACCTCCAGGGTCTTCATCCCGCCATCCTGAAAACGAAGTCCCGTATTCAAGGGTTCAACGCGAATCCTTTAACACAACTCACTCTTTCTTTACCTCCATTCCTCCATGTTTCCAAGACCATGTGGAAGAAGCCGAAGTAGTAGTCCACTACAAGAGAACTATGAACATAGAGAAGGAGGTGGCAGAAGCCACAATTCACTAGATTCTAAACGTGGGGATGACTCAGGAAAGGGATACAAAGTATTCGAAGATAGTGGAGCTTTATTGCCATATAAAAATCTCTTAGGCCAAATGCTTCAGACTAGGGAGGAGGCTCAGAATACAATGCAACTGCAATTGGATGGCCTTTACTTAATGATGCACGAAGTCTTAGCTTTCTTGCCCCAGTCAAGTATGGTGGTGACAACTTCAACCCCGAAAAGTACACCAAATTCAACCTCGGAACAAACTTAGGATCGATCAGTGATGTCACTAGGTCATTGAAACTTTTTTTTTTTCGTAATGTTTGTAATGAACTATCAAAGAAGATATGGGCCAAGGACCAGTAGTAAATTCTCTATAGGTTTTTATTTTTTTTATTTTTATTTTAGATATTAAAACTTTGTTTAAAAATATTATCCATATAATATGGACTTAAAAACTCTACCTTTGCTATTAGTTTGGTTTCCCTATTATGCTTGTATGATATTTTACTAGATCAATAAAACTTTATTACAATAAACTTAAAACAAAAAAAATCAATTAGAACATGCATAAATATTTGTTTTATGAAGATTTTATCAATTTTTTTGATATTTGTTTTATTAAATATACATAGATATTTCACCTTAAAGTTTCAATAAAAACATTCATAAATATTTATTTTATGAATATTTTATTACTTTTTCAAATTTTTACTAAATATAAATAAATAATATTAATTAATTTTTATTTTTTAATTCATTTGATTTTATCAATTATAATTAAAAATTCAATAATATAAAAATAACTTTAATATATTAAAAACAACACAAAATAACTTCAAAAGTATGTTAATGGAAATATTTTAAAACCTTTATATTTTCTCTAAAATTAATATTTTAAAAAATTATAAATATAAAAATAACTTTAATATTTTAAAAACAACACAAAATAATATCAAAAGTATGTTAATTGAAATATTTTAAAACCTTTATATTTTCTCTAAAATTAATATTTAAAAAAATTAAGTAAAGCTTAATGTATAAGCACAACTTAACCCTAAGTTTCACATAAGATTGAGGTGTATAACTATCTCAGAATCAATATTTAACAAGATGAGCATGTGTTTGTTCATTACATCATATTAAACACAGATGTTTTAATTATATATATTTTATATTAATATAAAAACTTTATGCTATGTGATTTTGCATTTATTTATTCACTTCACAAAAGTATCGATCTACAAAATAAATATATTTCAATATCAACCAGTATCGATCTACATAATAAATATATTTCAATATCAACAAGTATTTGTTCATTTCATGGTATTATATACTAATTAATTAAAATTAGACAAATCCTCCCTTCATCAAAGACTTGGCAAGCAAGATGAGATAGAACTAATCACAATGGTTTATGTAAAATTTTATAATTACATAGCACTGCAGTTTATATGCAAAATTTTATAGATACATATTGTAATAACTACAACTACTATGAGCCAATGTTAAGTATGAATGTTGTTGGCAAGCATTGGGTTATAGTTGTTGAAGATTAGGTTTTGGTGAAGACTTAGAGTCTATTTAGCCATCCTTGTTAGCGGTGCCTTTCCCTCTAGTATATATCTTGTTGCGCAGTCGATCAGGATATCCCATTGTAAAATAACTATTTCAAGGCATTTTGTCAGATGTTTGATAATACCGATAGCATGTGCCCATCATATCCTTTAGTGTGATCTTGATAATTTATTGGCACAAGTTTGTGTGTGAGAATGAAGCCTTGGGACCAAAGAAAACTATCACATGATCATTTTATCAAGGTTATCAAAGTTATGAATCATTGCCAATATGATTGCAAAATTCTTTGTTATACACATCGAGGGTGATTTTATGACTTGGATAGATTCATCTGTGATACCATTGCTTTTAGCTTGGAGCCTGTACCACATTTCACGTCTTTTTTCCATCTATAAATTTAGTTACCTTTCTTTCATATAAATCTATATATAGCTTTAGGAAAGTATTTGCAGAAGGTCATCCTTGCACAAAAGAGTAATCTCTCTAAGATAATAGAATAATAATAATTATGTGAAAATGAGAAGTGGAACTAGTAAATTATAATATTTGATGAAGAAATGCACAAAAGAGTAATCTCTCTAATATAATCGAATAATATTAACGTGAGAATGAGCGGTGACACTAGTTAATTATTAAAGATTTTAAGAACAAGTAGACAAATTCCACCAACCATTAGAAGCTCTTGTTTCACGAAACCCTAGGTGTTATTCATGCCAACCTCTCATTTTAATTTGAGTTTAAAAATTTGTGTTTTTTACAAATCATTATATATATATATATATATATAACATTTTTTTGACAGAAGCGATTATGTATTATATTAGAGAAACAGTGGCAGAACCACTAGAACAGGGCCAACAAACTTCTGCTTCAAAGAGATAGAATCCGAATAAGAGTAGTGAATCCTTGAGATGCCAGACGAGGAAGAAATATGCATAACTAGTCTTAAACAACAAATTAAAGCCATAACTTGAAAACAATCTGCTAAGAAATTAAGACACATAGACAACAAACATTCTTTGAGCCTTGAAGCCATAGCCTTTGGAAAAACAAGAGTGGGATTTAGGGGAGGAGGACTTTTCTAACCTCATTTGTTGACAAGAAGATCTCTCTTGTTGAGAAGGGTTTCCTTATTGGCTTCTCTATCAGCTTCTGAGTTGAGAGATCTTAGGATGTGGAAAAACTCGATCTTTTGAAAGGAGCATGAAAGAAGATGAATTCTCTTTACCAGATTGGTCAGCTTCATATTACTACTTTTGGGTGTAGTGGTCATAGCTTAGATGAGAAGATGTGAGTCTCCAAAGACCATTGCTTCAGTGATTCCTTGAGATTTCATTTGAACCAGACCTTGCAAGAGCGCATGAGATTATGCCATGTTATTTGTATCATTACCAATGCTCTAAGCATAATGAATTTCAATAGTTCCCCCATGATTATAGATAATCCCTCCCCCTCCGGTTGCCCCTGGATTACCTTTCGAGGCTCCGTAAAAAAAGAGGGTGTACATTTTTTGATCTCTTCTCCACTTGTTGAACTGGGGCGGGTCCAATCTAATCTCCTAGTCTGCAAGAAGGAGAGCTTGAGATGGAACTAGTGCCTTCATGAACTGGAATGATTTTAGCCAATCTTCCTCCTATGGAAGGAGAAAAACATTATTTTGGGCAAGGATAGAGTTTGAAGACATTCTCCCAAGAGGACTTGGGTTTTAACTACTACTTGAGCAACGGACGAGGAGGAGTCTTTGAATATACGGGCGTTACATTCCAGCCAAATTTTCCACACAATAATTTTCGGAAGAGTCAACAAGTGGTATTTGAGATTATGATTTTGAGACAATGAGTGGGGAAATGCTAGATCCCAAGAGATGAAAAGGGAGACCAGAGATACTGGTAGAATTATCTCGGTTGACCAAGGTAAGAGTGCGAGAGCCAGACTTCCTTAGCGAATGGGAAATCGAGGAAGAGATGCTTTAATGTGTCTTTATGAGAGCGATAGAGAGGGCACTGATAGGGGCCAACAAAGCCTTTTTTTTCATGAGAAAGAGTCCACATGAAAATGTCAACTTTAGGTAGGATTTTAAAATGCCAAATTCATTTCCAGACAACAGGGTTAGGGGGAACATTTGGAACTTCAGAGAATAGGAGATAACCCTGGGCTAAGGAGTATAATCCCAATCTTGAGCCCCAACCTCTCCTATCTTTGGTGGTGGCAGTGATGGGTGCATAGCCCTGAAGTGAGGAGAGGAGCCTATTCTTTTCATCCTTCAAAGGCGTAGGACAGTTTAGGAACTTCCTGTTGAGCCAAGATTCGTCGACGCTCCAAGTGCAGATGTCCCAGAGTGAAAAAAGTCCTTGTTCTTGTGTCCAAGCTATGATATTGAGGAGGTTGGAATCGCTAGCAAGAGGGGGGTTCCCTAACACATAATCATTCCATATATTGATTTTCTTTTCATTGTCTGGTATCCAAGTTAATTCTTCTCTGAATCGAGGGAGCGCGCGCTAATAGATCGCTAGGATTGGAGATCCTTTTTTAACTATCGTTTCCCTATCCAAACATTTCTTTCAGGGGCCCGAAAAGTATTTCTTCAACAGGACCTTACTGCTTCAAGATATTTTCCCCGCTATCAAATTCCAAAGGAGTTTCACCCCTAGTGCCAAGTTATAAGTTTTAAGATCGCACAAGTGGAGGCCTCCTTCCATTAGAGGTTTTTTAATCTTCTTCTAGATGACTAAAGATAATTTTTTCCCTCCATTACTCTTACCCCCCTTGCCAGAGGAAGTTTTTGAGAAGTTTTTCGAAATCTAGTAGGAAGCTTGCTGGTGCTAGTAGGATAGAGCATTGATAGATCGTGAGACTAGTTAGAACAGATTTGAATAGGACCACTTTGCCTGCCATATTGAGCCAGGAGGCCCCCCAAGAGATTATTTTGGCCTTTGAGTTTTCCAACAGGTGTGCCCAGATTCCAACTTTTGGAGAAACTTTGAGGATAGGGATTCCTAAATATTGAATAAGTCCCATTGATATGTTCCCTCTATTTCTAAAATTCTAGAAATGTCTGCAAGTTCTCTTGGGATTATATGCCAGCTGAAAATATGACATTTCCTGTGATTTAATTTACTCTTGGAGAGCCTACAATAGTACTCTAGATCCACTTTAAATTTGCGGGCTATAGTTAGGCTGGCCCCACCTAAGAGGAGAGTGTCATCCACAAACTGAGCATGATTGATGTCCTTTTTCCCACGAGCCATTCAGATACCCATCAGATCCTGATCAATGTGATAGTGTTCCAATTGAAAACTGAGGACCACAGCTTGGATGGCATAAAGAAACGGAGAAAGCAGGCACCCTTTTTGTAGGCCCCTAGAGGCTTTGAAGAAGGATGTCGCTCGACCATTGATAAGAGGAGTGATCCAAGGCTCGTTTATACAAGATTTCACCTAGTGAATGAATGAGGAGTCGAAGCCAAAGCACTCCATAACTTGGAAAATAAATGCATGCCTAACTCTGTCAAAAGCATTAGCTAAATCAATTTTGATCACCATACCTTTTTCTCGATTGCCGACACTAGATTGGATGGATCCCTAGACCAGAATAATGTTGTCCCAGATTTCCCATCCCTTGATGAAGCATCCTTGGTTTTCTAAGATGAGTTTGGGGAGGATACCTTTTAGCTTATTTTCCATGATTTAGTGATGAATTTGTAACCTATATTGCATAAAGATATTGGTCTCAAACATTCAAAAGTGGAGGCAACCTTTTCTTTCGGCAAGAGAGATATAAATGTTGAATTGGTGCTTCCCCCTATCTTGATGCAGCATTGAGATTTCAACACCATTTTGTGGAGGTATTTTTTGATATTATCCGAGCAGACTTTGAGAAATCGAGTTGTGAATCCGTCTGGACCTGGTGCTTTACCATCTTCCATATTATCAAGAGCGGTCTTAATCTCCTCCAAGGAAATAGGTTTGGTAAGCTGCTGGTTGTTGGATTTATGGAATTTTCTTGGGACCTGGGCCAAAAGGTTCCTTGGATCTAAAGATTATTCTTGGTTGTATTCAATATAAATTGAGATGAAATGTCGAACAACCTCTTCCTTAATTTTGTCAAAATCTGAGATGGGATGACCTTGTGCTTGGATTTCGGTGTCTATTTTAAATTGCTTCCTGGATTCAACTTGTTTATGGAAGAAGGAGGTGTTATGATCCTCGGATTGAAGCCAAAGGATTCTGTACTTTAGCCTCCAGTAATCCTCTTCCAGTCTGCAAGCGGTATGAAGAACTTGATGCAATGTTGCTTCTTTTTCTAGAATTTATTTGGTTATTGTTATTTCTTCCATATTGGATTTAAGGGTTTCGATATTTTGCTGAGCTTCCAAATGGTTTTTCAAGGGGGATTTCTTCTCTTTTTCCTAAATTTTAAGGGTTTTTTTAACCCTTCAAATATTTTCTTCCCAAATGAAAAAGGGGGAACTTGTTACATGAGTGTTCCATTGTCCCCGTATTATTTCAATGAAACCATCTTGCTGGATCCAGAGAGGGCTGAAGCGAAAAGTGATTGGGCCTGAGTTACCATCTTTCTTGATTTCGAGCAGGATTGCCTTGTGGTCCAACCCACCAAAAGGAATGATTTTGGAGAGAGGTCTCAATCCCAAAAGAAGGAAGGACATTTGAACCAGAAATATTTCTAATCTAGCAACGATGTGGCCATGGCCAATACGCTTATTGGTCCAAGTGAATTTACCTTTGGAATCTTTGATGTCCATTAGATCCCAGTCTAGAATTAGCTCATCGATCCATTCTCTGATCATATATTTGGTCATAGAAACTCCCCTCTTCTCTGATGGATTTAGAACTACATTAAGATATCCTGCTATGATGATGTTTTCTAATTGCATTCCACTGGAAGATTCCCAAAGAAGCTCCCCCAATTTTTTTTTTTTCTGAGAAGAGAACTGGTACGTAAATATTAAAAAGACAGACCTGATTTCCCGAGGCTTTATGAAGCAGCTAGGTGAGGATCCAATGAGTGCATGATTTGGTGGAAACCAAATCAAATTTGGAGGCATCCCACAGAGTATATATTACTCCAGAGGCTCCTATAGAGCTTACTACAATGCCTCCACCTTTTCCCCAAAACTTTAGACTTGATTGGAGGAAATAATTTTCCTCCATCTTGGTATCCTAGATTAGTAGAAGATCTGGCTGAGAATATCTAACCAGGTCTTTCATAGCATCTTCCTTTGATTTACTTCCTAACCCCCTATAGTTCCAGGAGAGTACAATCATTAATTACTTTTGGGGTGGGGGGGGCGCCTTTGTGAAGTTTCCCTTGTTGTCTGGTATTTTGAGGGTTCTTGAGGAGTTTGTCTAGATTTGGCTAAGATCATTGTAGCTTATCCTTATAGGTGACCTGCTCTCTTCTTTATTTTTCGGTTTTTCTTCCTCGGTAGGATTTCTTCTAGCCAGTCCTGGTCCTTTCGATTTCACCTTCTTCATCCTCAAACCCATCTGCTTTAGAGTCTACCTAGGATTTCCCCTGGTCCTCTCCTTCTCCTACAACTCATTGAACTTGGGTTTCATGAGTAGGATTTTCATGCACCATAAACTATGGTTGGCTTTCATCTTGGATTTCTTAGACTTCTTCCTCTGCATTATTCTCCAAATTGGCGAATTTGTTTCCACTAGTTCTTGGAAGGTATTGCACGAGATTCTCTTTGGGAGAGAAAGCTTCTTTCGGGTTGGATATCAAATTTTTCTTACCTTCATTCCTTGGTTCTAGAGCTGCATTAGGGTTTTCCTTTACTTTCTTGGCAGGTTGTCATCCTTGGTTTTTTTCTTTTTCTTGTTGATTTTCTTGGTTTTGGGGGCAACGCCTATGGAAATTCCCATATTCGTGACAACCCCGACACTTGAATGGTAGTTTCTTGTAGTCCATTTTTTTAAAGTATGACCATGTCCCCACAATTAACTTTATGGCCTCTGGTAGGCATGCTTATAAGTATACTTCTACGTAGATCCTATCACAAGCATACTAGTCTTTAGGGTCTATTTTATCTATGTATTTCCCCAATGCAAGATACCAGATATATAAAATATGCAGAACAGAAATGAAATGCTAGAAATGACAGAATAACAGTAAAATATCCAGCATAATCTTCACAATACACAGAAATGATATACGAAATAGCAACAGAAATAACACTTTGAATC
>SNQJ01S0191886.1:0-17866 GCA_010110895.2 Picea sitchensis
CAAAAGTTATGTGGGCCCTATGGATAAGTTGGTGTAATTTGGTACCTCAACTTCCGAGGGCCGTAAAGTTTTCATACGACCTTCGTTTTAGGCACGTGATAGCCCGTTGGAAAGGTATTTCAAAGAAATACACATTTATCCATAAAAATATGAATATGTCCATAGTTTGACTGTGGCGAGACAAAAAAACAATGTTTAGGGCCCCAAAACGACCCTGTAAGTACAACAAGATGTGCTGACATGAAAACATACAAAATAAGCCAGTTGGATTAGGCGAGAGGCCACCCGTATACACTTGGAGGATGTGTGGGGATTCATACAACCCCAAAAGTGTAGAACCCACAATTACAAAGCAGTACAGAAGAACGTGTTGAACAAAAACGAACATGAGGAGCTAGTTGCAATTGGTGGGTGGCCACCAATATCCATCTGGATAAATCCCACCCCTTAGAGAGCAATGGTCTCCATTGTGTTGAGTTCCCCCATTAGGTGAGGAAAATGTTGTTGGATTTGGCCTGGGGTGAGCCACTTTCCTTGGTGTAGCAATTGCCTTGCCTTGGCAACTCGATAAAGCTGGATTTGCTGCTGGCGAGTACCCTTGACCCGTGTGTCGACTATTTGAGCAATAGATGCTTTTTCCATGCAGTCAAGGTTGAGCTCTGTTGGTGTCATTTGTTCTGCGATCTCATAAGTGTCCAATAATGGTGGAAAATATGGACGAAGGAGGTCCACATTGAATACTGGAAGCAAACCAAGGAAGGGTGGAGTGTTGATCTCAAAAGATTGCTACCCATAACCTTGGTGATAGTGTAAGGCCCATAACTAAGTGGGAGAACTTCCGATGGGGCCTGGTGAGACGCTCCTTCTACAGATGTAACCAAACTTTTTCACCAACCTGAAACTAGTGTGCTACCCTATGTTTACAATGGCGCTGCTTGTACTTAGCATTAGATTTCTACAAAATCTCTTGGACCTGTTGGCAGATGTGTTGAATCCTCTCAATGAATCTGGTGGCTTTTTCGATCGCTGACTGATTAGGGGAAGGGTATGTCTATGCAGTGGCAAGAGGGACTGCAACATCAATGGGTCCCAAGGGTTGGAATACTAGACCCACCTGAAATGGGATATGGTCGGTGGAACTATGGAGAGCCCTGTTTTAACTGTGTTGGACATATGGGAGACTCTTGTCCCATGTAGTGGATTCTTAGAATTATACATGTGCAAGATGTGCACAATCATACGATTGATGACCTCTGTTTGGCCATTGGTTTGGGGGTGGAAAGAAGTGGATTTTGTGAGCTTGGTGTCTAACAGAGACTAGAGACTTGACCAAAAGGTGCTAAGGAACCTGTTGTCTTGGTCGAAGATGATGGTTTGTGGTATCCCAAAGTGAACCCACACTCATTCAAAGAAGATCTTGGCAGTATATGTCACCGTGACATTCTTCTTACAGGTTGTGAGGATGGCCATATTCGAAAACTAATCAACGAACACAAACACACAGTCATTTCCTTGCTTGGTGGACGACAATCCATACATGTAATCCATTCAGATGGATTTCCAAGGCTTCTATGGAATAGTAAGAGGCGTATATAAGCCTTGCTTCTTGATGGTTGGCTTGGAAATGACACATGCATTGCAATATATGATATACTTGTTGAGGTCTTATCGAAGCTTTGGCCCATAAAAATGTTTATGAAGAATGACCACAATTTTCTCTACGCCAAAATGTCATGCCACCCGACTGTAGTGTGTTTCCCAAATCAACTTTGCATGCTCACTTGTAGGAACACAGAGATGGCCCAGGTGGCATAAGAGTCTGTCCTGAATTTGAAAATCAGTGACAGTTGCACCTGTACCCAAGAGTTGATATGTGGTGGTGAAGTTTGGATCTTGCTGATAAAGTTGGGGCCACTTAGATGCTTCATGTCCACAAGAATGGAGCACAATGGTGAGTGCAGCCACAGGGGGCCAACTGAGGCAGTCAACAACACGATTGGAGATACTTGTATTATACTTTATGTTGAGATGAAATCGTTGGAGGTAGGTGGACCACTTCTGATAGAGGTCAGTCTGTAATTTCCCCTATGTCTGTATGAACTGCAGAGGCTTGTGATCAATGTGTATGATCATCTCTTTCCCCAGAATGTAATGTTTCCGTTGACGAAAATCTTGTAAAATGGAATACATTTCCTTGTCATAGGTAGGGTATTTTTGGATAGTATCAAAGAGTGTCTCACTATGGTATGCCACCGAATGCTTGTGCTGAGTGAGAACTGTGCCCACAACAAAGTCAGATGCAGTAATCTCAATCTCGAATGGTTGTTGCAGATCGAGCAAGGAGAGTACTGGAGCTTAGCACAAGTGATGCTTCAAATCATCGAATGATTGTTGCTTCTCCTTTCCCCACCTGAAATTGGCCCTACCACCGCCCTTGGTCACCTGGTTGAGGGCCCATGCAATATGGGAGAACCCCAACATGAACCGTCGATAGAAGTTGGCTAGCCCCAAAAAGAATTGAAGCTCGATCAATGTGGTCGGTACTGACCAATCACAGATGAATTGGATATTAGTTGGATCAAAATGTACCGCATGCTCATCAATAATGTAGCCCAAGTATTGGACCCCGTTCATGCCAAAAGAGCATTTTTCAAGTTGGCATACAGCTACCGCAGAGTACTCAAAACCTATTGAATATGCCACATGTGCGCCTCCCACGTTCTGCTAAAGACGAGGATGTCATCCAAATATACCACCGCAAAGGATTTGGTGAAGGGTCTCAATACATCATCCATCAACCTCATGAAAGTGGCTGGTGCATTTGTTTAGCCAAAGGGAATGACTAGCCATTCGTAGAGACCTTATTTAGACTTGAAGATTGTCTTCCATACATCAGTCGGTTCGATGGGAACCTGGTGGTAGCCAGACTTTAGGTCAATCTTGCTGAAGAACTTTTACCGCTTAAGTTGGTCAACAAGGTCATCAATCCTAGGAATGGGGTAGCAGTTCCTGAAGGAATTGTTTTCATGTTACCACGTGCAAGAGGAAGCACCGGATGAAGATGATCCGCGCAATATTCAGATTGAGGAAGAAAAGGGTGAAAGCGATGTGGAAGGCCCATCCATAGAATCAAAGGTCATTTCCGTGCCGATATTAGTCTTTCTAGATTGGGAGAAGACATTCTGTTAGCGTTGGAAGTCACCTCTGGATTGCAACAGAGGTAATACCAAGGCCCATCAATTTCTATGTCAGAGTAAATTAATTTAAGGGTGGTCGAATGGGTGCAGACCCAAGAGAATATCGCTTTAACTCAGAAATCTAGGTGGGCATGCATAGACAAGTGAGGTCTTGATCTTAATTCAGTCAGATATTTGTAGCATAATGGTGAGTAAGGGGAAAAACTTAAGGAGGATGAAGAGGTCTACTATGGACATTCGGTCTTTCAGCAGCCTAAGAAGGAAAAGTTTCGAGAACGAGATCCTCTTGGACTCAAAACTTTAACAAACTGAATGAAATTATCACTGAACTGAGATCAAACATACATCACAATTCACTAAAAACAAACCGACTGGATCTCCCATGCCCGAGTCATCCAGAGAGGGAAAAGATAACATAAGAAACTGATTAGAACTAGTCGCGATGCCACTATGATCGAACCTACATCACAGAAACATAACTAATCTCGACCGGATAATCCATGCCCGAGTGTTCTAACACAACTGTTACAAAAAAAGAAAAAGGAAAATGACTTTCATTAGACAAGAAGTCTCAAATGCATATACATAACCATAGAACCAAAATGTTCATTAAAACTTTACAATACAGGAGCCTAGCTCAACCATTGACCCTTTACCCAATATCAAAATTGAGTCTATATACTCAAAACAACCTTCCCCTTATAGAAGCGCGTTCTGATCGCTGCATTCAAGGCTTCGCGTCTTCTCCTTCTCCTATCAGACCTCACCTACATTCTTTTATCAGACGTGGCCTTAAATTGGTATGGGTTCTACAGAAAACCTTATGACAAAGTGGCCTTGGGATGACAGCCTACTTCCTCGGCCGACGCTTCCATGTCTTCCATTTACAAGGTGAAACGAGGTTTCAACTACCTTCTTGAGTTTCATTAACTACCTTCATTGGGATCAGGATGAGTCCGGACATTCATGAATTCCCTTGGGCGGCGATCCTAGCTTGCTGAGTTAATCATGACACCTTCTTTTGCAGCTAATGTAAATTCTCTCAACCCCTCAGGTGTGGCTCTTTACAACCACCCCATGTGACCATGGGCTATGACCTCATGCCTATCCCACATACTATTTCAGGGCTTGCCACTTTGGGAGTTTTCACTCCACCTTGACTTCAATATCGCGATGCCCGAAATTGCGAAGCGAGCGCTGATATTGGTGATCAACCTCGCTTTAAGATAGACGACCACGATCTTCCCCTGACCACACAAACTGTCGGCCAATCGGTGAATACTATTCCCCTTTTCCCAGACTTGCTTTCTTTGTGACCGGGTGCTAGGACCGTGGGCCCGATTTCTGGGTGCTTTCGCGATTTCGCGCTTCGGGGGAAAAAGATGTTGCTCCTGGGAAACCTCCGATTCGCAAAATCATAAAATCAGACTTTTGCATTTGGGGCTTCAGGCAGTGGATGCACTTGTCGAGGAGAACCTCGAAATCCCGATCCCCGAAATCGTCATTGTTAGATCAACAGTCCTCTACCCCTCGCAATCGGACGACCCAGATCAAACCTTGATTGTGGGACCTCCTCCCATCGACACTCCCAGTAAAACCTTTCTCTATGTTGGATCCTGTGCCACGTGTCCTCCCTGATGGACAAATCAACTCTATTCGCGACTTCGCATTTTGTGAATCCTCGCAACTCGGCCCTTTGACCACTTTTGACTCGCGAAATCGTGACTCTGCCTAACACTATTCCTCGTGCAACTCTGTGATCGCAATAACCCAATGACCGCCAATCTGCTCCATCGATGGATCCTCGTCGTTGAAAACTGATCTTTGCCCGCTTGCTTGATTTGTGTTCATACTAGACCATTTCAAATTTTGTGCTCTAAGCACACGGCTATGGCATGTGTAAACAAAGGCTTAGATGACTGGATAGAGGCTAGAAAAATAGGGAGACTGGGGCATTACAAGCGCAGAGGGGCAAATGAAAATGATTATACAAGCCAAAGGGGCTAAAAGTTTAAGAAGTTGTCTGCAAAAGGAGAGAGACAGGGTAAAACACAGTCTTAGGTAGAAAACACATACTCACAAGATCTTATCAAGGTTAAGTGCTAACATTAGGCTCCATGGGGGATAGAGTCCTCCCCGTGAGCCTCTAAGCTCTCCTTTTGCAGTTTCAATGCCTTAGTGTTGGGTTGTGGAGTCTTTTATTAAAACAAAATAAAACAAAATAACATAAAACATAGATGGTATTTAAAAAGATGGGACGCCAGCCGCGGCTTTTAAACAATAAACTTTTTAAGGAAGTGCCCATTCACAGGGCCAAGAAAAACTTCAACACCCTTCAGATTCTGTAACCTGTAAGTGTTATTTGGAAACACTTCGAAAATATTGAAGGGACTGCTCCAAAGGGTATACAATTTTCCATGCTTTCCCTTGTCCTACCTGGGAGCATCCCATTTGAGCACCAGATCTCCCAACTGAAAAATCTCCTTTCTCACCTTTCTGTCGAAGGCCTGCTTGATTTTATGTTAACGATCGTGTGCTCTGCCCATCATCTTCTCTCTAATCTACTACACCTCTACTAGCTGGTGTATCCTCCTAATCACATCATCAGGTTCTTCTTGGCATTCTTGGAAGAACTTTGCCACAGGCAGGGCCAACTGAGTAGGGAAAGCTGCATCAGTCCCATATACAAGTTCGAAAGGGGAGATGCGCAGAGATATTTTTGTTGTTACTCTATCGACCCACAGAGCGAACTTGAGCTTCGAATCCCATGCTTTCTTGTTGTCTTCTAATATTATTTTGATGATTTTGAAGAGGCTTTTGTTAGAGGACTATGCTAATCCATTGCCTTGTGGATAGTAGAGGGTAGAGTGGATCAACGCAACTCTCAACTGCTCACAGAATCAAATCAATGGTTCAGCTCTGAAAGATGCAGCGTTATCGGTGAAAATTCGGCTCGAACAACCAAACCTTGCTATGATATGCTCTAGGAAGTTGATGATTACCTTGTGGGACACGCTCCTTGTGGGGATAGCTTCTATCCACTTGGTAAAATAATCTGTGGCCATCAAGATCCACCTATCATGACCACTGGATGTAGGGTGAATCTCCCCAATGAAGTCTAGGCCTCACTGCTGGAAGGGTCCTGAAGCAATCACAGGTTTCAATGGCAGGGGCTTTAGCTGCTACTTTCCTAAGAATTTTTGACATTTAAYACAAGCTCCGACTTTTGTGTAAACATCAATGAACATGGTGGGCCAGAAAGAACCAGCCCTGAGAATATTATAAGCCGTCGTTTTCCAGAAGTGATGCCCCCCACACAAACTGTCATGAAAGTCTGACATAATCCTTTGTGCTTTGTGTGGGTCTAAACATATCAGCAGTACCCCCAGGGGGTCTTTCCAAAATAAAATTTTACCAACAAGGAAATATTTAATGGCTTTGAGATTTAAAGATCTTGCCTTTTTCCTTTGCATGCCATCAGGGGGCCGCAACTCTTGTAGAAAATATATGTCATCCTTGTACCAGGGGCATCCTGCTAATGGGGGGTCTGTCGGAGCATTTGTATCATATAATTCAACCTGCTGATTTTCTGAGCATCCGTTGATGAAGCTTACCCCCAAGGTTTTGCAATTAGATCTGGCCAGCAGTGTATCTAGACCTTGACCTTTAATCAATTTGGTGGGCTTTATCTCTAGGTAAAATTTGAGGATCTTGGCTATCCATTGGCTCCTCCTTCCATCTACGTCCGATTGAATGAGAATTTCCTTCACTGAAGCTGAAGGAACATACACAATGATTTTTGAATGCATAACATAGACTCTGAAAGTCTTGAGAGCTTTGACCAAAGCGTAGGCCTACTTTGCCATCATGTCATATTTTATTTCGGTGTCCCTCAATGCCCGACTGAAAAAGGAGATGGGCTACTCCAACCCTTCAACATTTCTTTGTAATAGAACAACCACCACAATGTCAATTGAAGAAAATGAGAAAATAAGGAAATTCTTTGAGTAATCGGGACTGATAAGTATAGGTGCCTCAGTCAAGGCCTTCTTTATCGGATCAAAGGAATTTCGAGACTCAATAGTCCATTTAACTTCATTTCCGTTCCTCAACATGGCTGTTATAAGCTTTACCAACTCAGTGAAATTAAACGAACCTCCTCAAAAAATCAATCTTTCCCAGGAAAGATTGGACTTCTTTCCTAGATCTCAGAAGTGACAAGCTTTGAATTGCTTCGACTTGGCTGGGATCAATCTTGACTCCTTCGGCTGATACTATGTGGCCCAAAAACTTTCCCTCCTTCATGGAAAACAAATTTTTTTTGGGATTTAAGGAGAGACCAAACTTTCTGCATTTCAGGAACACCCTTCTTAAATGCTCACAGTGCTCTCTCTCAGATCGGGAGAAAACTGTAATGTCATTCAGATAGATGACCACGAACTTGTCCCTTTCTCCAATGAAATCTATATCCATGGCTCGCTGAAAGGTCACCCCTACATTCATCAATCCAAAGGGCATTTTGGCATACATGAATGTACACCAAGGAGTGGTGAAGGCTGTTTTTTCTCTGTCCTTGGGCAGGACCGAGATCTGATTGTAGCCCGAAAAGCCATCAATCATGGATATCCTTGATGCACCCATTACCCTTTGTAATATATGTTCCATCTTCGACAAGGGGTAGTTGTCTTTCCTTGAGATCCTGTTTAGGTTTCTAAAATCGACATAAAGTCTGATCTCCCCACTCTTCTTCCTTACTGGGACCAGGTTGGCTACCCACTCTGAGTATCTCAAAGGCACAATGATCTGGGCGTCTAGCAACTTCTTTACCTCCTTCTCCATAATAGGCAACAACATAGGATTAATTCGTGTCAATTTTTGCCTAAATGGTTTGGCCTCCTCCTTTAGTGGAATCTTGTGGTTGATGACGCTTGTGTCATATGTCTCAAGGTCTTCATAGGTCCAGAAAAACACATCGGAAAATTATTTTAATAACCCAGTATACTTGGTCCTCTGCTCTTTTGACAGGCTGCTTGACATCTTGACCAACTTTGGGTCTCGTTCTGTGCCAATATATCACTCAGCCACATCAACATCATCATTTGAGGTCTTACCCTTTGTTGCCACATTTTTTTTGTCAAACAACGTTTCCAAAGGAACCAACCCCTTTGAAATGTGATTGTTGGGCAACTGAACGATATGATGGTCAACAATTTTGTTCAGAAATGCACCAGTATGAGGGTTTATTTCAGAATCAGGATCTTGATCAATATGTAACACTGAAAACTCATCAACAGTCTCCAGGAATCTTTTGATTTCAAGATCATCCTCAAACACTTTCCAATGCTTGATGTTGTTAGGTATAGAGGGTCTATACTTCACTTCTACATTGTACCTGAGTTTAGGTGGTATAGGAACCCTAAAATTGCTTGCTGAGACAACTAGAGAATCAACCACAATGTTTTCTCCTCTTGGAATAAATGATATGTTGAAAACTAGAAAAAAACTGTCAATGAGTTCCCATTCTTCATTTCTGTTACTCCTAAGTCGAGGGTGTTCGGCTTGATAAATATTTCTGATCTGCGGGATAATCAACTCAACATCTCCAAACACATATATCTTCTCAATTCCCATGTCCTTTTGAGCCCTTAACCCCAAAACCAGAGCTTCATACTTTGCTACATTGTTGGTTGTTTCAAATTCCAATTTTTATGATAGAGATATGGTCTCTTGAACGGGTGAAACAAAAATCACTCCAGCCCCAACACCTTCTCTAGAAGAGGCTCCATCAAAGAACATTTTCCACACCGAGGTGCTTGGAGGAGAATTCTCGCAGGGAGTAATGGGATTTCTAACCTGAAGGGGAGGTTCCAAGGTGTTGGTGAGCTGCAAGAGGCTGGATCCCAAATCAGTATGAAGGGAAAAGACAGGATGATTGGTGGGATCTGCTTTGTTACTGACAATGTAGTCCAGCTGAGCTTCTCTATACAATTTCCTATGTTCCCCTCCAAACACTGGAATGGTAGTATATGTGAGGTCCATTTGTAATGTTCCCCCAAGTATTTTTATCCAATACCTTGAAAATAGCATGCCAAACTTGGGAGGAACATCATCCACCACAATATTCATGACCACACTTTTCATAGGTAGCTTAAACAAGGTCAACACCAAATCTTTGATGACCCCAAGACATTGCACCATCCTAGAATCAAAAGAGTACAAATCATGATAAGCTTTTGTGACTTCCAGCTCGAGTTCTTCCATGACAGATTTGGGCATGAGATTATGGGAAGCTCTTGAATCCATCAAACAATTATGCAGCACTTTGTCATGTATGTTCAGTGATGTGTAGAAGGGAGGGGATGAATCATCACTATATTCTACCAGAGGACCTAAGATGACTGTTGGATTTTCATCTTGGATGTTTACTGAGTCTGTGGAATGGCAGGGTGGCTGGGGCTACAGTAGCGTAGAGAGGGATTTTTTGAAGTCTTCGTGCTTGACTAGCTTTGAAAGGGGGACATGGATCCTAATATTTTGAATTTCATGCTCAAATTTAAAAGAGGAACGGGGCTTCAAAATTTATTTCACCTCAGGGACGGGGTATTTGACTATCAGTAGGGGATTTTGAGCTTTCTTTCCTCTGTTGTTGTTCACTGCATCTTTAGCAGGCTTCTCTGCTATGGAAGGTTGATCAGGGATGAAAAACTTCCCTTCTTTCTTCTTAGATCGGAGGTTGTATTTATTGGGACTGTTGTTAGCCTTATCCCCCTAACTCATTTCATTTATTTGGTTGTCCATGAGGGAATGCTCGTATGCGGCTTGAGTCAAATGGGGAAAAGGGGAGGTGTCTACAATACAATGATTTCAGGGTCAAGGTCCTCTTCTTCCCTTTCTTCATCAATAACAAGGTTGTTCTGGAGGGCGTTCTAGATTTTTTTTATCATCCCTATCTCTGCTTCTAGGTTCTCTTGGGAGAATCTGAGGGACATTGTTGTTCGACCTTCTGAAGTTACCTCTATTATCAGTGTTTTGGGGATTTATGTGTGTTTGCTTACCTTTTGTTTTAATTTTCTCCATCTCTGCAGTCAGGGACTTTACCATCTTGGTTAACTCATCTACTTGAGGGTGAGAGGTAGAAGAACCAGAGGTTGAGACCTTAGATATTTCTCTCTCTCTGTCTCTATCAGATTTGCTCCTCAGCCTGTCAACTGCCAGCACATTAGATTCTACCTCCAGGGCTGCATCTTGCATAAGATCTAGGGAAGCAACTCTTATTTCTATCAATAGGAGGAAAAAATCAAGGTCGAAAGCACTAGCATAAGTAATTTTAGCAGAGGCTTATGTAGGCTTTATCTTAGCAGGGATTTTGTTGTACATCTTGTTGAATCTCTTGGAGAAATCAGAGACGGATTCTCCCTTTTTTATCTTCAAAGACCCAAGCTCTGTGATATAATACATGAAGTCCTTTTTATCCCCCCACTGTCTCAAGAAAACATCGTCAAGAGCCTCAATCCTACCAATAGGTCCAAGTGTCAAACCTCTAAACCATTTCCTAACCTCACCACCGAGGCTCTGGACAAAGACTCTCATCTAGACATCTTCATTTTAAATATTGAGGTTGTCTGCATAGCTATAGAAGGCAACAAGGTGCTCTTCAACTGTTATGTCCTCTTCCTTGGTGAACTTCATATATTTTAGGTAGTCTCCAGTAGGAAGAGCGTTCATTGGCCGAGGTAAGATTAGAGGGGCGTATCTTGCAGCCACTATGGAATCCATTATGTTTCTAGGAGGATTAGCACCCGCCATTGGGATATGAGCTGGAGGGAAACTAGGGGGAGAAAGGGTTTGAACAAGGGAGAGTGGAACTGAGCTTTCGAGGGGAAAATGGAACTGCAGAGGATTTGGAGGGAAGGATACCGGGCTTGGGGGAAAAAACGTTTCCCTTGTTGTGGTAGCGCCAAGAGTAATAGGAGGAGTGGTAAAGCCTGGGGTAGGAAAATCTTCCGAGGTTCTAGGAATGAACCACGGTACAACCTCAGGGGAGAGAGGAGTGACAAGGATTTCTCCCTCCTATCCCAGACCAGGAGGGGAAAACTCAACAGGAACACTACCAAAATTCAAAGTTCAGGAAACTCCAGCGGAAGGTATAACAGTAGAATGCGATGCAAAGATTGGAGTTCCTAAAGGATAATGAAAATCATCAGAAATACATGGTTCAGTAGAAGAAGTACCTCCACGAAGGGCCTTTCCTTTTCTGATAATCTTCTCTGGGTCAGCTTCAGGCACTGCTAAAGGMAGCTGCGGGGTAGACCTCGTGTGTCTGCCTCTAGAAGCCACAACTGGAACAGTGGAGTCATCAATAAATTTGCGTCAATAGAGTCACCAGGTGCACAACTACAATCTTTGATGTACCGAGTTCTGATGCACCTTCAGAACCGGTAAGCTTTGTCATTCAATCCTAGGGAAAATATTCAGCTTTGTCCTGGCAGCGACGCTAGAAACTTTAGCGTTGGAAGTCACCTCTGGATTGCAGCAGAGGTAAGCCCAAGGCCCATCAGCTTGTATGTCACAGTAAATGAATTTAAGGGTGGTCGAATGGGCAGAGACCCAAGAGAATATCGCTTTAACTAAGAAATATGGGTTGGCATGCATAGACAAGTGAGGTCTTGATCTAACTCCACTCAGAGATTTGTAGCATAGTGGTGAGTAAGGGGAAGAACTTAAGGAGGATGAATAGGTCTACTATGGGCATCCGATCTTTCAGCAACCTAAGGAGGAAACACTTTAAGAACAAGATTCTCTTGGACCCAAAGCTTCAACAAACTGAATGCAATTATCACTGAACTGAGATCAAACATACATCACAATTCACTAACAACAACCCTACTGGATCTTCCATGCCCGAGTCATCCAGTGTTTGGAGGGAAAAGATAACACAAGAAACTGATTAGAACTAGTCGCGATGCCACTATGATCGAACCTACATCATAGAAGCATAACTACTCTCAACCCGATCATCCATGCCCAAGTGTTCTAACACAACTGTTACAAAAAAAGAAAAAAGAAACTAACTTTCATTAGACAAGAAGTCTCAAATGCATACACATAACCATAGAACCAAAATGTTCATTAAAAATTTACAATACAGGAGCCTAGCTCAACCATTGACCCTTTACCCAATATCAAAATTGAGTCTTTATACTCAAAATAACCTACCCCTTACAGAAACATGTTCTGATCGTTGCATTCAAGGCTTCGCATCTTCTCCATCTCCTGTCAGACAACACTTGCATTCTTCTGTTAGACGCGACCTTAAATCAGTATGGGTTCTGTAAAAAACCTTATGATAGAGTGGCCTTCGGTTGACAGCCTACTTCCTCGGCTGATGCTTCCATGTCTTCCATTTACAGGGTGAAACGAGGTTCAACTACCTTCTTTAGTTCCATTAACTGCCTTCATTGGGATTGGGACGAGTCCGGACATTGATGAATTCCCTTGGGCGGCGCTCCTGGCTTACTGAGTTAATCATGGCACCTTCTTCTACAGCTAATGTGAATGCTCTCAACCCCTCGGGTGTGGCTCTTTTCAACGACCCCATGTGACCGCGGGCTGTGACCTCATGCCTATCCCACATGTTATTTCAAGGCTTTCCACTTTAGGAGTTTTCACTCCACCTTGAATTCAATATTGCGATGCCCGAAATCACGAAGCGACCAGTGAGATTGGCGATCAGGCTCAGTTTAAGATGCACGACCATGATCTTCCCTCGACCACACAAACTTCCAGCCAAGCGGTGAGCACTAGCCCCCTTTTCCTGGACTTGCTTCCTTTGTGATCGGGTTCTAGGACCGTGGGTTAGATTCCTAGGTGCTTTCGTGATTTCGCTCTTCGGGGGAAAAAGATGCTGCTCATGGGAAACCTCCGATTCGCGAAATCGCGAAATCAAACTTTCGCATTTCGGGGCTTCAGGCTGTGGATGCGCTTCTCGATGAGAATCTCAAAATACCAATCCCCAAAATCGTCAATGTCAGATCAATGGTCCTCTACCCCTCGCAATCGGATGTCCCGGATCAAACCTTGATTGTGGGACCTCCTCCCATCGACACTCCCGGTAAAAACTTTCTCTGTGCTGGATCCTGCACCACGTGTCTTCCCTAATGGATGGACCAACTTTATTCGGGACTTCGCATTTCACGAATCCTTGCAACTCAACCCTTTGACCCCTTCTGACTCGCGAAATTGCGACTCTGCCTAACGCTATTCCTTGTGCAACTCTGTGATCCCAATCACCCGATGACCGTCGATCTGCTCCATTGATGGATCCTCGCCATTGAAAACTAGTCTTTGCCCGCTCGCTTGATTTGTGTTCATACTAGACCATTTCAAATTTTGTGCTCTAAGCCCATGACTATGGCCTATGTATACAAAGGATCGAATGATTGTATAAAGGCTGGAAAAACAGGGAGATCGGGGCATTACAAGCGTGGAGGGGGCAAACAAAAATGATTATACAAGTCGAAGGGGATAAAATTTTAAGAAGTTGTCTGCGAAAGTAGAGAGACAGGGAAAAACACAGTCTTAGGTAGAAAACGCATACTCACAAGACCTTGACAATATTAAGTGCTAACACATTCCATGTACATATAGACGCATCAACCATAGAACTTGTAGCTTCCTGCTGCATCTAGGAGCGGGGGACTTGGATCACCTGATAACATTTACGAGCAGGAAGCTATGATACTCGGAACATAACTATAACACGACAGAAAGAGAAGAGCTATCTATGGTCTATGCACTGCAAAAGTTCAGACATTACTTGTTGGGGAAACACTTTAAGATGTTCACAGATTAGTCGGCCCTGAAATATCTAGTCAACAAGCTAGTGTTGGGGGGGGGGAATATGTCGATGGTTACTACTATTCCAATAATTTGACTTACAAGTCATCGTCAAACCAGGAAAGTTAAATGAAAGACCTAGCCACCTATCAAGGGTTCCAAATGGAGAAGAACCTACAAATTTAGAAGACAACTTTCCAGATGCACAACTATTCTCRGTTCATATCGTTGATGAATACTTTGCAGATATCATTCAGTACTTGAGCACAGGTATTGTGACACAAGAGTATAGTACCACACAGAATAAAAACCTGGTAGTATGCGTCGCCGACTATCAACTGATTGCAGGACATCTATATAAGATGGGCACAGACAACATCTTGTGCAGATACGTGTTAGAGAACGAAATACCAAGAATATTAGTAGAAGCCCATGAGGGAATAATAGGAGGGAATTATGCAGGTAAAGCTACCATGTAGAAGGTCTTGCGTGCAACACTATGGTGGCCAACGATTCAAAAAGATTCAAAGGATTACTATTAAACATGCGATGTATGTCAAAGGGTAGGCAAACCCAACATAAGAGACAAGATGCCATTACGACCACAAGTAACATTACATGCATTCGACAAGTGGGAAATAGACTTTGTGGGACCAATCAACCCACCAACAAAATGAACAGGAGCAAGGTACATTATCACCATGAAAGAATACTTAACCAGATGGGCGGAAGTCGCACTAGTGAAGGATTGCAACGCAGAAACAACAACGCATTTTCTATTTGAAAAAGTAATCACTAGATTTGGGTGCCCAAGAATTTTGATGAGTGACCAAGGCACACACTTCATAAACAAAACCATCAACGCGATGATTGAAGATTTTGAAGTCCATCACCAGAAGAGCACACCATATCACCCACAGGCGAATGGCACAGTAGAAGCATTTAACAAAATCATGGAGAAAGTGCTGACAAAGATTTGTAATGTCAATAGGGACAACTGGGATCTGAAAGTACTAGCAATATTATGGGCCTATAGGACTACGTGCAAAAAATTGACAGGGTACACACCATTTAAACTGGTTTATGGCCAAGAAGTGGTGGTGCCATTAGACTTTATAGTACCAAGCATGCGCGTATCAACAATTACACAAATGACAGAATGAGGCACAGTACAAAAGAGATTGAATCGATTAATGACCATGGAGGAAGACCAGATCTTAGCAGAATTCCACCAACAAGTTCAGAAAGAAAGAGATAAACCTTTTCACGATAGACACATCAAGAAGAAAACGTTCAAGGAAGGATACCTCATACTGATGTATGACAACAAATCGTTTCAGCACCCGGGAAAGCTCAGAATGCATTGGTTAGGACCATACCAAGTAAAATTTGTCACAAATGGAGGAGCTGTATAGTTAATATATTTATGAGGCGCGAAACTCAAAGGGATGATTAACAAGAGCCGACTGAAGTTGTACAAGGACATTTGACCATCCACCGCGCAGTGAAAATTAAAAAAAAAAAAAGTATATGGAAAAAAAAGAACAAAAGGAAAGAACCACGGTTTGCCAGAGGTAGAAAGGCTACACAAAGAGAGAAAAACAAACTCAGCGAGGAGAAGGACAATGGTCACATACAAAAGGGAAACGAGCGGGAATAGGGAAAGTTGGCAAAAGCAGGACGACATGACAACACTAGGCAGAGTAATGGAAAGTAAGAAACCACTGGAGATGCATTGAACCGGTAATTAAGGTTCATTAAACCTGTTATCAAGGAAGCGTCCTCGACAAGCTTCATGGGAATGACATACAACACACGGACGTGGGAGCCAATAGTCTATTCATGAAAAGAGAACAGACAGAGAACGACAGAAGCAAAAAATCACATAGAGAGTTCATAGAGATCATAGAGATTGTTCGAAGCTAGAAGATACTTGACATTCACTGTCATGGCACTGCCTAAGCAAGCAGAAGTGAGCTTGACCACTAGGAAAACTAGAGTTCACACTAGGTCACGAGGATAGGCGGAAGAAGGTGAACAACAACCACCAAAGATCGTCAATGTCGACGAGATCCCATCCCTAGAAAAATCATTGGTGCACTCGACACCCATACTGGAAGAAATCCAACAACCAACACTACAGGGCTAGAATACAAACATACCGATAGAAGTACAGGAGCCGCAAAACCAGGGAGCATAAACCCTGAAGGAGGTGCAACCAGAGAATACAAAAGTAGTTCTGAAAGTCAATGGCACAACGTCGAACCCGACAACAACAGTGGGCTAGGGGTGCCGAAATAAATAGGGGAAAATTTCAACGGTGGAGATCTGTCAAGCGGATCAGATTGAGGGCTGCCATCCATTCGGGGGTGCAGAATTGCATAGAGTTTAACATCAAGAGTCATTAGAAGTCCCGAAACCTCGAAGTATTTAACATGGCTTAAGCTCAGGCTAATTAGTGATAAGCACTGGCTAATTACTTCGGATATTTTCCTTCGGGATATTTTCATGCTCTACATCCACGAACTGTCGAAGAGCCGACACCCGAAACACAAAGTCGCGAAGCATCTTTTGGACAGGTCAACTGTCAGCCTTGAAGTAAATCTGGATCGCTCATCAGTAAAGACACATGGAACTCATTAGTCATGACACGTGGCACTCATTCCAGGTTATTGGGTTATGACATTCACCCATTTCCATGTGACACGTGTCAACCTTTTTCCCATGACACATCAACAACAGTGATGTCATGTGACATCAGATCACCACGTCATTTCGCCGCCACGTCACTCAGATATTTTCCTCTGGGAGATTTTCATGTTCCACCTTCCAACTCCTGAAACCCCGAATTCCGAAGTGAATCTGGGCCGTTGATCCCAAGTCAACAATAATCGTCGATCCGTGCAACTGGTTATCTCTAGTGGCCTCCAAGAGCTTCCACAATCATGTGCTTGAATGACATATGTCTTCTCCACGTCACTTCAATGATTTTCCTTTGGGATATCTTCATGCTTCAGATTTGAAACTCCCGAAACCCTGACTTCTGAAGTGAATCTGGGTCATTCATCAGTCATGACACGCAGCGACAGATCATCTACTTTGGCAATTTTCACTTCGAGAGTTTTCCAAGCACAAACATTTGAAAGTCCCGAAGAGCCGAGGACCTGAAGTCCCGAAGTAAATCTAGACCATCCATCAGATGAGACACGTGGAGACAGATCAGTTACTTTGACGATTCTCCTTCGAGAAGTCTGAAGTAATAATAGTTAAAACTTTCGAAGCCTGAAGTGCCAAAGTACGTGGAAATAGCAACAGAGACACATGGCACACTCATGAGGCAGAATACGTGGCACACTAATGAGGTAGGACACGTGGCATTCATCTCAAGTCATTTGGTTGTGTCATTCTCCCATTCCCATGCGATACGTGTCACCTCTCTTTCCTATACACCTCAGCAGCCGCGACATCATACGTCATTTCACCGCCACGTCACTTCGACGATTTTTCCTCCAAGAGATGGTCCATGTTTCACATTCAAAATGCCCAAAGATCGAACTCCCAAAGTAAGCACAGACCATTGATATCAATTCAATGAGGGTCGTCGATCCTTGTAGCTGCTGATTATCACTGCGTCATCTCCACTCATCCCATCTTCCTACTGGATGCCTGTCTCCACTCATCCCGTCTTCTTATTGGACGCCCATCTCCACGCATCCCATCTTCCTATTGGACGCCTGCCTCCATGACTTCCTATTCCTGACCAACCATCACATTGAAATCAAGGGGAAGAGTCAAGTACAATCAACTCAAACTGTGCTTTGCTTGTGAAAGCT